>PVJC01001100.1:22221-101419 GCA_004026665.1 Murina feae | reverse complement strand
GGTGGAGCTTTGGTGAAGCTGTGGCTTGATCTCCAAGGAGAGAAGATGGGAGCAGAGGATTGTGAATAGAGCCGCCCCAAACCAGCAATGGATTCCGGGTTTCATTTTGTAGAACTGACAGACCTTCCCACAGCTGAGCCCGTGGAGGCTGCACAACGTCTTGACTTCCCTGCCCCCCCGGCCCACTCCCCAGGTTCTTGGCTCACTGCTGGTTAGCAGGGGGGATATAGTGTCTTCTGCTGTCTTGGCTCAACCTGGGGACTCTGAGGACGGGCTTGGTGCCAGACTCTGAGCTGTGCCTCAGGCTCCTGGTGGCAGGTTTAGAGGGTGTGGCTGAGGTAGGGACAGGCCTTGAATGTTGGGTTTGGTGGCACCCAGTGCCCTCCCTACGGTGGCCATTGCCCTGGAATCCTGGGTTGCTGGCAGGTGGCCTGTAGCCTCCGGTTTCTTTGGTCTTAGGGGAGTGGGGTACTTGGGTGGAAGCTACAACTATACAAACCCCTGAAAACAGCGATGACTTAGGAAGGAACAGTTCTGCCTGCAGTGATGTTTGGGAAACCCCCCCGCCACAATGTGCCACAGCAGGGTGCGCCTCCCCCGTCCCTGGAACTGGCAGTGTGAGGGGAGGGTGCTGGCTGCTGTGCTGGGCGCTGGGGCCACGGACCATGAGGTGGGCCATCAGGTACCCGGTATGTGTCACGATGGTAATCGTTTGGAACCCAGGGGGGAAGGTGAGAATGTGCTAGCAAAGCACATTACTGGTGTGTTCTAGGTGCTGATAGCGATGACGAGGTTGAGAAAAGGCCGAGAAAGGCCTGAGGCCAACTGCAACATCGTGGCAGGCCTGGCGGGCTATGTCCACTCCCGCTGCTGATGGGAGGGACCTGGGGGCCCAGTAGTCATCTGGCGCTTAACACACAGGACTCAGAACAGAGGAGCGGGGACAATGCTGGCAGAGGAGGAGAATCAGGAGCACCAGGCCTGGGGCTGCCTCCTCTGTAGGGCTCCTGATTCTGTCTGTGTGTGAACAAGGATCAGTGCCTGTCGACTCTGCTGGACTGTGAACTCCGAGAGGGCGAAAGCCGGGCTCAGGTGGGCTCCCCTCGTGTCCCTAGCGCCTAGCGAAGTGCCTGGCACCCAGTACTGTGAATGAATGCTGATGGGTGAGAGGAGGACTGCAGGGGGTTTCAGTGGGAAGGGGGTGCAGGGTGCAGAGAAAACTGCAGGTTGTCGCAGCAAAGGCAGCATTAGGCCATGCGGTATATCTGGACCCGCATGGCATCTCCTCTCCCAGGCACTGCCCCACCCCAGGCACACATTGAAGCAACTGATGCTTCGCACAGCTTTGCTGGGGTCGGAGGGTGGGGGGCCCTCATCAGGGATTTGGAGTTTGGGGGCCTCCACACTGACTCTGGTGGGGCTCACAATGCCGGGCACAGGAAGTGTTTATCTTTAGCTCAGTGGCCGGCGGAGCCCCCTGGGAGGACAGAGCTAGGGCAACCAGTACGACATGGTACCTGACATTAACCCCCCTCCCCCAAGACTATCAGATCCGAGTGCCCTCTTCCCTCTGGGTGGAAACCGAGCCAGTTTCCCTCAGGAGATGTGCAGGGTGTTATAATTGGGGAGAATGCAACAAATTTTTTTTTGTAATTGTATAATTTGTATATAATTCCTTGTAATAAAACATGATGATTATAGTTCTGTTCTCATAAAAGGCTTCCTAGTCTTCTAATTAGGAAACGATGTTTTCTGTGCTCCAGAGTGGTCCCTCTTTAAAAGGTTTTAATTTTTTTGATGAGAGTCAGTGTCGAGTCTGAATTCTGCAGCTCTCAGGCAGCAGGGGCAATGGCTCCCAGGCCCAGGCCCAGTCCCATCGCCGAACGGGTGGGCCAGGAGCGAGAGCACTTTCTCACAAGTGGGAATCCTTTCATGTCTGCCAGAAACATTATCTCCTGAAACAAAGTATGGGCTGCCTTAATGCCACGCTCACGAAACAAACACAGGCACCTACTGTGTGGCCATCCGCGCATCCCCCACACGAGGGATGTGGCGTGAGGTGCACGGTGCAGTGAAAGCAGATGATCAGGGAGGTCAGAGAGGGCCCCTGAGGCAGGGACTTGGAGTTGGGCTGTGAAGGACAAGTAGGAGTTAGTTGAATTAAGGGTGGAGGGAGCCCTCCAAGCTAAGAGAGCAGCATGAGGTGCGAGGGGGTCCGGCCTGTTCTCTTCTCACACTTGGGAAGACACCAGCTCTTCCCAGCTCCCCTCCTGTGGCTGGAGCAGCAGAGACCTGGTCTTGGAGCCTGCGGTGCTCACGCCCCTGCTGGAGCCGCCAGCCTCTTCTGTCACATCCTCCACAAGGGATTTTTGTTTTGTTTTGTTTTGTTCTGCTTCTCTCCTTTGCATGAAGTCACAGCTCCGGCTCTTGTACAAGTCCAGGCCACTGCCATCTCTTACCATCCACCCTCCAGGCAGAGGGGTCACATCATGGCCCTGCTCACGCCCTCCGAGGGCCTCCTACCACCGCTGATGAAGTCCACGCTCAGCCTGCCGCCTCGGGGCCCGGGGCCTCCGCTCTCCGTAGGGTCTTGGCATGTGCCATTCATTCTCCCCGACCACTCCTCTCACCCCAGCCGATTCTGTCCCCTTATCCAGCTGGCAGACTCCTCCCCATCCCACCTCCAGTTCTCAGCTTAAAGCCAGCTCTTCCAGGAGCCTCCTAGCCCCCCCCCCCCACAGGTCTTTGATTTAGTTTTTGATTTTAAGTTGATTTCCAGAGTGAGAGGAAGAGAGAGGCAGACAGACAGAGACAGAGACATTGATTTGTTTTCCCACTTACTTTTCACTCATTGGTTGCTTCTTGTATGTGCCCTGACCGGGGTTTGGAACCTACCACCTTGGCATATTGGGTCAACCAACTGCCCTTGATCTAGTTTTCTACTACACTTTGCCACAGATGCTTGTTTCCTATCAGTTTTCCCGTCTGGACCATAAGTTCCTTGAGACCAAGCACATGCCTGACTTATTCACGGTGTCCTGTGTCTTCAGGGTCTGGACTATACGTAGCATGGCGGCAGTGCTCAGGAAATGAGTGAGTGATGGAGTGACAGCTCGGGGTGGCTGGGTGTGCCTCCTCCCCCTCTGGCACATCCCCATAGTCCCTGTCCCCACACAGGCTCCTGCCTCCTGTTGGTGTCACTTGCATAGCATCTCTCGTGTGGTGTCTCTGCTTGTGGAGTGGGGTGGTCAGTAACAGATAGCTCGCCTTAAGCCTTTACCCCCCTTGAGAGCTCCGCCTCATGGGATGGATGTGAACAGGTTTCAGGAGGAGACTTGGACCTGTGGGGAGTTCAGTGGTGGCTCAGCCTTAAATTCCTTCTGGACAGAGGTGGTGAGAAGCCCATTCCCGGGTTCTCAGCTCTGGGCAGCTCAGAACTTCGCTGTGAGTCAGAACTACGTCCAGAGTCACAGCCAGCTCGCTGGTTGGCAGGACGGCGGCAGCTGGGCGGCCCTCCGGGGGAGGCATCCGGCCTGAGTGCTGCCAGCAGTGCAGACCCTGGAGGAGTTCTCAGAGAGACGTTGCTCTGGAGGCTGCCACAGCGTGGCTCCTGTCTGGCAGCTACATATTTCTGATCCATTAAAGACTGCTTTGGCAAAGGAAATGCAGATTAGGAATGAAATCGTAATAGAATCAAATTGCATTTTTATGGAAAGGACTACATTTTTCTCTAAATAAAATTCAGTAGCAAAATTTTATTTGCTTTTTCTCAAAACATGCCTCTCCAAATTGATTTCTCAGAGAAACTGTGGAGACCAGCATGGCTAAGTGGAAGAAAGGTCCAAATCGGAGGCCTCGACCCAAAGCATGGCGTGGTTATGATGGGCTGGCTCGGGAGCCCTGGGCTCAGAGCCCCGGGCCCCCAGCACTCCTCACTGGCCCCTCACCCTTCCTGGAGCCGGGAGAGGAGAAGGCCTGAGATGCCTCTGCTGGGGAGGAGGACATGTGTACTTTCTGAGTCATCTCGTGGTAATGCAGCAGCAGGCAGGCATTCAGAGGAAAATTATTAGAAGAAGCAGATATGAGGCTTAGCATCTGGAAATTGCTGGAGAAGGGGATGCACAAATCACCATCTGTATGGGCTAAGGTTTGCAAGAAGGATTTTAGGCTGTCCACGCGTAGCTCCAACTATTCACGTGAGAAGTCGGAATTCAGTTCGTCTTGCCTGTGTTTGCCCTGCGTGTTTACTAGTATATTTGGGAACATCTGGATCATCATCGGAATTTATCCTCCACCCAGATGGTAGTCCTTACATGGGGCCAGCTGTGTGAACACAGCAGGAACCGAAACAGGATTTATTCTTTCTCTAATAACTGTAATCAACTGCCAGGTTTTCAGTAACTGTAATCAGCCGTCAGGTACTTAATGATCTCTTACGCTAGGCATATGCAAGGTGCAAGTGACATACATCATGATGCTTCATGGAAGGAAAGTGGCATCTTGTTTGAGAGACAAAATCAAAAGCCCTGTCCCCTTCACCCTTGGTTCTCTCTCTTGTCCTAACCAGGAGATCCTCCAGGACGTAGGACAGGAACCAGGGGAGGCTGGGGAGACAGGAAGGCTTCTTGGAGGAAGAGACTACGTCCACAGCTGATCTTATGAACGGACTTCAGGGTAATAAATGGGAGGCAGGTTCCTTTATGTTATGGAAAGAATGTGGGCAAGTTCAGAGCAGGGTACAGGTGTGAGGGGGAGGATGAGTTGACTGGGGAAGGGATGTGTGATGGAAGTTAAACGGATTTCACTTGTCTGACTGGGGCTGTGGGCTGGATTTTGGGGAACAGGAACAGTCACTTTTGACCATGTAGGGCAGGACCTGATGATCAGACGCCTGGACCTCTCAAGAAGAGAGTTTCTCTTTTATTCTGGGTACTGTGGTTCTCAGTGAGTGGCTCAGAGTTTGTGCAGGGGGTCCCTCTGTCCATGGGGCCAGCACTGCACTGCCCATGGATGGAGTAAACAATAGTTCTCACACGTGGACCCTCACCTGTTCCCGAATGCACTGAGACTGCTGTGAAAAGATGCAGTTTTATTAAAACAATTCACTGCATTTGAAGTAGCTATTTGCACTGTGGATCCTCTCAAACAATGTTTCCTCTTCTTAATGTAATTGCTCTGAAGTGTAGGCATTGGTTTTGCTGGTAGGAAGAGGATGTCCTGCATCAGAGGTGCGCGCTACTGCCCCAGGGGGTCAGCTTGGAGGGTGTTTGGATGAGGGAGGAGGCGGTCTAAGGTGGGCTTTAAGGAGATGCCTGTGGAGCAGAGTCAACAGCAGGTTGGAGAGATGGGAGAGAGGAGGCTGATGGAACAGCAGGACCACTAGGGAGAGAATGGGGTATGTGGGGGACCCAAAAAGGTGGGGTCTCTTGCTGAACTGAAATGCAAACTCCAAGAGGAATGTAGAGCAGGGAAGACTGGGGACGGTGGGAGGGGCGATGGCAAGGACCCTGGCTGTTCAGGGAGTCATGCAAGGACACCCGTCAGCGCCTTTTCTTTTTCTGAGTGGATCTGCCTCTGGTTGGGGCTGCTGTCACCCTGAGTAGGAGGCTGCCACCCATGTCAGAAACTAAAGGACTGACCAGTGTGAGGGGCCTACAGGGTTCAGTTTTCTAGGTTCTGAAATTCCCCTCACCGTCCCCACAGACCTCGGCTGAGTGCTGGGGGCCTGGCTGGCTGCAGCTGAGTGTATCACAGGTCCCGAGGAGGACAGAACAGAAAGTCAAGGGAAGACAGCTGACAAATACAGGTTTCTACCCTGAGCCCCTCCGAACTGTGGGCCCTGTAATATTTCTCATCAAACTCCCACGTTTACTGAGGAAGTAAGAGCAATTGAATTTAAAGAAAATGCGTTTCAAGTCAGACCTACTTATCCCCTCGAAGGCTAAATCCAGGTGTCCGGCTTTTGTGTGAGCTCTGTCAACAGAGTCTTTGCTCTGTCCTCAGAATGCCTGGGCTGAGAGGGGTGGAGGAGTTTTGAGGCTAAGTCATACAGCATTTTCAAATCAATGACAAAGCACAGAACCGTTTGCCAGAAAGAACTAGTTGTCCCCCAACATCCATTCTTCTCTTTTCTAGAACCATCTAGAAAAGCCAGGCCCATGGCTCCCTTTCCTGGCCGTCCTGCCCGCAGGCTCTGGCTGTTTACTGACCTCTGGCCCATGGGAGGTGAGCACAGTGCCACGAGCGACTCACAGGTGATCTGTAAACCATGCCCTGCACCCTCTCCTCCTTTCCATTTGCATTTTGTCCAGAATGCAGACATGGCGGGATGACCCTGGATGATGGTGCCGTGGGGGTGGGTGGAGCAGTCAGCTAGGAGGAGTCTGGTCCCCGGGCACCCTGGGGCCACCACACCAGCCTGGACTGATTACGCCCACTTTGTTGTGCCAGAGAGAAGTAGGTGTCTGCCTTCTTTAAGCCAGCGTCACTTTGGATCCCTATGCACAGCAGTTACATCTAGATCCTCGTTTAACATTCCTTCATTTGAAAGTTGAATGTACATTGGAGAATAAAAGTGATGTGTAAACAAATCACCTCAGCAGCTGTTTGGATGTGCTGTCTTGGGGCATTCCTTCACGAGAGAGAGGAATGAAAGGTGTTTTTAAAGACCTGCCAGCTTGCAAGGAGTTTTGAAAACACACCATCCCAGAAAGGTCCCCTGGATAGTCTCCCATCTCGCTCCTCCTCCTTTCTTTGTTTATCGCTTGTCCTGGCTGAGAAGTTTATCATCTCTTGCAGGATTGAAATGCAAACTCCAGAAGCACCAGGGCTTTTGCTCACTGCTCATTCCCATACCACAAAGGGTACCTTGCAGATAATAGGTGCTCAGTAAATGCTGGCTGATTTAGTCTCCTTAGAGCTCAGACTTCGTGTCCCGCCTTGGGCTCATTGCTCTTTCCCCTCAGTCCGGTCTACACAGCCGTTCTTCTTAATCTTCCTGTTTAATTAAGCCATCAAGGAATAAAAGACTGAGCCAAATGAAAAATCAGCCAGGTTTTATTGGGAGCAAACGGGCGAGTTCACAGGCCTTGGGAAGGGAGAGAGGCCAGTGGAGCCGCGCCCAGGCCGAGCCCGGGGCCGAATTTTTAAGGCCTGGGGTAGGTAGGTGAGGAGAGGGGTTTGGTATGAGGGAGTGATCCGTGGTTTGCCGACGTGTAACTTTCCAGCCTTACCCAAGACTCCCCGGGTGTTGCTGGCGCCAGGGGGCTATGGTTGAGCAAGCAGTTTCAGGATCTCAGCTTTGCTTCAGGAATCCATCATTATTGCCGTTTATGGTCAGGGCGGTCGGGCTGCACCTGGGGTGGGGGGATGATTTATGGCTTCCCCCGCCGGGTGAATGCTTGGACACTTCCACCATGTAGATCCTACACCCAAGTCCACCCCTCACCCTAGCCTGTCATTGGCTCCCTGCAGGATAGAGCCATAGTCCTTGAGTTATGGCACATGGGGTCCCCGTTCCTCCTGCATGTGCCCCTGGGCCACAGGCTCAGTCCCTGGGACCCCTGGCAGCTCCCAGGCTGTGGTGCAGATTTCCTACACCCACACTGGTGCAGATTTTGCTGCCTCTATATGCAATACGACTCCCAGCATCCTTTACCTGGTGAACTCATCTGCCAGCTTTTGCTGGCCTATTCCCACCCACCCCTGCCCAGCAGAGGGGGCCCTCCCTGCCTGGCTTTCCCATAGCGTAGTCACACTTGCATGGCAAGTCTACCTTCCACCGAAGTTACTTCTCAGGAGTTTGCCCATCTGACTGCCTGAGGGTAGAGCCCAAGTTCCCTTCCCTTTAATTCCCAGCCCCCGTCAGAGTAGACATCGGTGAAAGTGACAAATGAGTCAAGAGACTCTGGCTTTATCCTGTAACCTTGAAAAAGTCATTTTCCATATCCTTCTGGCCGCAGGCCCTTTGTGTGTGAAATGGGGATAATAATAGTCCTCTGCCCATCTCATCTGGCTTTGTAAGCTGGGGAGGGGGATGTGCATGGACAAGTGTCACCTTGGGCTGGGGTGGAGTACACACGGGCTCTCTGGGCTGTGATACTGGGGTGGCTTCTGAGCCACACCCAACAAATTCAATCAATTCTGACTGGGCACCAGCTGAATTCCCAGAGGATGGGCTTCATTTACTTACACAAATACTCATAAAAAAGCATTTATTGTATGCCAGACACTGGTTACACATTTCACAACATCATCTCATTTAATCATCTGCCCCTCGCTGTAGCAGGTACTTTTCTTAAACCCATTTTATAGATGGGGAGGCTGAGGAGAGGTTGGACACATTGCTTGAGGGCAGGATTAGGGAGTGGGGCAGGGTGGGGGGGTGGAGGACAGAAGTCTGCACACAGGCAATGCAGCTCTGCCATCCAGGCTGGTGGTAACCTTTTCACCTGCCATCTTTCCAAAGGTAGCAAGGGCCAGAGGGCTGGAGGCTCGGATACGGCAAATGCGTGGGACGGTCATAACGGCGATTTTTATTCGGCATCAGAGAAAACAGAAACCCCGAGCAGAGGCCCATGTGCCGTCCAGCGGGTTCCCTAAAGACTCAGTGCGGTTCCGCAGTGCACAATGCAGGCCTCTTAATCAGGGGGCCTGACAACCGTGCCATTTGTCAGGGAAATTATGCCCCTCTCAAAGTGATTGTGGGGAGAATACGAAAAATAAATGAGTCGGGAGTATGTCAGAGCCGATAAGCCTCAGGGACACGGCCGAAACACAGCGAGGACAGGCGTTCTAAAAGCAGTTGCTGGCAGAGCGATCGGGCCCGCTTTCCTGTGCATCCATCACCGGAGAACTGCGACCCGCCTGGCGCTTGCCAAGTGCCGGTTGCAGGCCCACATCCTCGGCTCTTACCTGGCTGGTTGCTGCAGACTTCCATTACTGTAATGACTGGCATGGAGTGGGTGCCTCCTAAGGCTCAGATAGTTCCCGAGTGCTCGGTGGGTGCACAAAGAGGAGGGCGATGCTGTCCGTCCTGGGAGGGGCTTGGCGAAGCTCAGGAGGGAGTGTGAGGGGCTGGCTCTGCCGTGAGCAGCAGCAGCGAGGAGCAACCTCACCCGCGTCAGTCCGCATTTCACTGTTTCCAAGGACACGCATGTCTCGGTGACCTGCACGCTGGCCTTCTGGGTTTTGCTCTTTGTGCAGATGCAGCAAGGGCTGGGTCCTTGGTGGCTGCTGCCACTGGACAGAAGTTTTATTCTTTGGACCATTCCAGCTTTCCCTTCCCACCTCAGCCAACCAAGCACCTCGTGCCTCGGAGGTGCCATATGGAAAGCCCGCAAACCTTGAGTCGAATGGGAGGGGATAGGGCTCAAAGCTTGATTTCTAGCAGAAGCAGCACGGCCATTCAGATGAGAGCACTAGCCCATCGCTGGAGAGCTGCTGAGTCCCCGGGGGCAGGTTCCTGACACCGGAGGCGCCTCGCCCTTGAAAAGGAAATTGTATGTCTCTGTCCCCAGTGCCTGGCTGACCTGGCGAGGGCTGGGCAGACCCTGCACACTTGGTCAGGTGTTCATTGCTGTCCACCCACTGTTCGTTAGAGAAGAATCGATAGGCTCTTGGAATGAGCGCCCTGAGTGTCGACGAAAGCAGCGTGGCTGTCATTAAATCTTGTCACAAGTATATCGCACCCCCTGGAGCTCCCCTTTGGGAAGAAGCAGGATGCCTCATAAGCAGTGAATGATAATTCGGGGCTGTTCTTTATGTACGGCTGGCCCTGGCTGCCTGTAGGTTATGCAGCCCTCAATGATGCCTGGCTTCTTCCTTGCACAGAGCCACCTCTCCAGACTGTGGTCACCGTGGGTGAGATTCGGGCACCAGCTAGTTTGTGCCAGGAGGGCAGTTTCTCATGAATTGAAATGCTTCAAGTCCCCTGGTTGAATGCTTGTATTCCGCAAACTCAGTATCTCAGTGATGGGTCCCTGGCTATTGGAGGCAGACAGACAGACTAGGGGTTAGGCTTGACAGAAAGGGTGCGTTCCTCTCTCTGCTGAGCATGAAAGAAAGTAAGCATCCCCTCAATGGGGAGAGAATGTTCAGGTCTCAGCTGCAGCAGTGGCTGGGTGAAGGGGAAGGTCAGGGTCAGTGGTTGCCTCTCTGTGCTTGGGAAGCTCAGGGTGGTTGACAAGCAACAAGTGAGAGAAGGGCAGTGAGTTTTGAATCGTCTCTCAGGAACATGCAACTAAGAAGTGGGGCGGGGGTGCAAGCCTTGCAAATGCTGTCTCCTCTGCCACCAGCCTGGGTGACCTGGGTGGGTGGGAGGGAGGTTAGAGGAGGTGGGGGTGCAGCAGCAGCAGCTGGCAGGCAAGGTGAGCGTCTTGCGACTGCCTTTTGCTTACACATCACTTTCAGCCCCACACTTGGCATGTAACTGCAAACAAGACCTTTCCCTAACACAGAGCTTAATGATCCCTTTAATGCCCGAGCTGTAGCATCACTTCTCTCTCTCGCCTGTTCCCTGTCAGCCATGGGGCATTAAACCGGTGATAAAAATGCCTTTTTCGTATGGTCCACAAACTCACCAAGAGGCTCCTGGTAGCAGTATAGTCATCCAGCATGAAATCAAGAGGCAATTGCCACGGATGAGGCAAGATGAGCTTTGCGCAGGAGCAATTAGTGGAGCCCACGTCCTGGGTCCCGACCTTCACCGTCTCCTTGCACCTGTACCCACTGCCCCGGCCCTGGCCTCAGCCCCAGCCCCAGCGGGGAGGGCTGCCACCATGGACCCCATAGCCCAAGTCCAGTTCTCAGGTCCATGCTGTTTCTTTCCCACCAGTCTTTGGGGCTGTGAAAGATGCTTCTTCACATCTTTAATCCAATTGGATACAGCATTCCTGACCACATGACTCCCGGGAACAAATGTCCTTTGGTTGTTTTTCAACCCAGGAAGAAGAAAACCCAAAAGAGAAAAAAAGGAAAGAGATGCCAATTATGAATATGCATTAGGGTGATGCTGTGTTTGGAGAGGGGAGCAGGAGCCATTTATTTTAAGCAAATAGGATCTTGATACATGGCCAGTGAACATGCCGACTTCTCTATCACGCAAGCACGCTGGGCAAGCTTGATTTATATGGTGTGGCTGTGAGGTTTTTTCCCCAATTAAAAATGAACCTAGGAAAATCATTAATTTAACTACTGTATATTAAATTTGCATTAAGACATCCGTTTGTCTATATTTATATGAGCTATCGAAAATGTGAGCTCATGAATTCTAATTTTTAAGATCACATGCCAAATATTGAAGATAAATTTTATTTATTTCTGCAATTAATTCTACGAGAACAAATAGCTCTAATTTAGGGGATGGCAGCTGTAACCGTCCACCTGTGCCCTCCCTGCACAGCACACGTAACATTCATCTTGTCTCATTAGGTCCCTCCTGTGCCTGGTCTCTCATACGCAAAGCTCAGTCGCCTTTCTATAGCGCGGGCTCCCCCCACCCCGAGCAGACACGCCCAGACAGGACTTGGGAAAATATGGGCCGTGTCACATCTCCTTCTTCTGCTTCTCTGTGACGGGCCAAGGCTCCAGCCATTCCCCAAAGGTCAAGCAAACATGTCTTCAAAGCATCCCTTGATATTAGCCACTTGGGTGGAGGACGTGGCGGCCTTTCTCTCGGGCCACTGCCCCCTCGCAGTCTTTAACATCAATATGTGGATCTTAGGAAGGGAGGCTGTGGCCCTGCCTCTCCACCTGAGCACCAGGACATGTGGGTAAACTTAGAACTTTGCAGTTTCCCTTTGCAGGAACCCCGCCCCTACCCCCCACGGTGTTTCTCGGGGGGGGGGGGCACCCAAGGCTCAGGGCCCCAGTCACATGGCTGCAGTGACAAGTGGTGCTTCAGTTAGGCTCTCGGAAGCCCTGGCCCAGGGCAGCCAGGTGCTGCTTGTCAGCATCAGGTGTCTAAAGCAATATGTTCATGGTAAAGGCTTTCTTTGGGTCGATGGCCACACCTATTACCAGCACTGGTGTGAGGAAGTAAGTAGTAGTTTGCATATCCTTTGGGTTACACGTGGGGCTTATGATAGTTCTAGCTACCAATTCATGGCAGCCCCTGCCTTCAGGAGCAAAACAGGCAATGACAATGAAGTGATGGGACTGTGACCAGGGTCGGATTAGGGGAGCTGGAGGCAAGAGCGGGATGAGTCCTGTTCCTACGTGGGATGCTGCCCGCTGATGGGGTGCCTGAGCTTACACTTGTGCCCTGAAAGGTTCGTTCTGATGGTTGCCAGGTCTGCTGTACAAGGAGCTGAACTGGCACACGCCCTCACTTCCAAACGCAGTGCTGTGGTTGGTGCCATCATCGTGCAGAAGGTGAGTGTTGGGCCAGGAGCCATGCATGCAGGGACTCCTTCCACGGTACCACAAAGTACTGAGAGCCTCGCCGACCAAGTGTCTCCTCTGCCAAGCCACCAAGTACTCGCTAGCAAGAGGTCACTTTCTCCTTGCCAGGAGCTCTTTTACTGAGCGTGGCTTGCTGGTCTCATCCTCTGGGGCCAATTCAAGGGCAGCTGCAAGTACAGTCTTGAACTTGGCCTCTGCTGCAGCCATAGGGTGGCTTCCAGAAGTCTCTTCTATACAAGAGGAACTCCTGGCGCTGTGTCTGGAATGCTGGGTCCTTCAGAGAGCAGGCCCACCTTGCTGGGGGTCATGGGTCATTAGTGAAATAGATGCTTTTCCAACACGAAGCTCCCAGCAGCTGGAACTCCCCTGGCTTTGCTCCTCTCCCAGGGAGGCTCCAGACTTCCTTTTGATTAGCAGCCTTTCTGAAGGCACATTTTTGTAATAATCAGCCCCAGGAACGTGCAAGTCAAGTATATCACATTATCAATGACAATTGTCACGCAAGGCTTCCCCCCTTTTCCCTCAGTAACAGGATGATCAGACAGTCTCTCTTTGATTTTCAAAGAGTTGATCACTCTTGCATTTGGCTCTGGAATATATTAACACATCACAGGCTCGATGGGGCTGCAGCCCAGTCCTTCTGGTGAAGCATCTGATGCAGGGCTGCTGGAGTCAGGAAGAGCTGTGATGGTTACATCACCTGTTACATTACTTCTCTAAGGGCAGAGAGCATATGCCTGTGTGTGTGTGTGGTGGGGGGGAAGCGTTGCCCTGCTTCACTCATTACTCCTGTTCTGGCCTCACATCATCTGGGGGCAGTGTGGGGAAGCAGGGGTGGGGGTGACCACTTTGTCTCCAGATGCCTAAGATCTGCCCTCCCTGGACAGCTGGCCTTCTGGAGACAGAGCCAGAAGGAGGCCAAGGTTGGAGCTTGTGCCAGCCTGCCCACCAGCCACCTTTCTTCCTCCTGCTCTTGCCCCTGTCCAGGTGACTGGCGCTGACCACTAGATACAAACCACCAGAACACAGGAATTACCTCTGGGAGAGAGCCTGCCACATCCACTGGGGGGCATGCTTGTGTGGAGCTCACCTCTGCCTGCCCTGGGTGCCTCTGCTTGTCAGACACCAGGCCTCAGTGAAGAAGCTACAGCACCCACAGCTCTGGAGTCCCACAGATCTTGGTTCAGTTCTGACTCTGCCCAGGACGAGTGGCATTGCCCAGGACGAGTGATTCCCCTCCTGAGCTTCAGTTTCTTTACCTGTAACTTAAGGGTGATGGACAGCATCTCTCTCATGAGGGTGACAAGAGGCAATGCATGGAATGTCATTAGCATACTGGCCATTGTGATGTCACTATTCTGCTGTAGCCAGATTACCGCAGGGACTTTGTGTCCACCCCTCCTCTTGGCCAGAAGTTGGAACAGGGTACTTGTAAGGAGGGGGCCTTCTCCTGTGGGGCTGATAGGGGTTTTCATCTCATTGAGAGTCAAGCTCACCTGTAGGCATGAGCTGTGTCTTGCCCCTGGTGAGATCCTAGATGAGAAGAGGAGATCAGAGATTGGTTGGGTAGTCCGTTAAGAAGTGGGGGACCACCTATCATGGGAACCTAGCCAGGGAGTGCTTGCTTTATGTTGAGAAGAGCTGATAGAATTCTGCCTGGAAGAGGTGGCATGAAGTAGGGCTGGAAATAGGAGGCCCACTTACTAGGGGAGAATCCTGTGTTTGGAACTTCATTTATGGTCCCCAAGCCCACGTGTTACACATCTGGTGGAAATCCTTGGTTCACAGACACCTCTCTTTCCTTAGCTGCATGCTTCTGGGGCTATAGGGGAAGATAGTACGCTGTTTGTGTGTTCCGAGAATTCATTACAAGGCCTTATAGTAGGACTCAGTAGTGTTGAATGAATAAATGAATGAAAATGTGAATGAATGAGAAGGCATGAAAAAATGTGCTATATTGTGGAATGCAATCTGGGATTTACTATATGGATTTCAGGAACCAACAGAGGTTTTGGAAATGATTGGTTTATAGAATCAAAATAAGAAACCTAACTGCCACTCTGACATCTCAGCTCAACTCACTGTCTTGCCTTTTAGGAGTTTTATTAGAGTCCTATCCATAACCAAACATATATCTTCACTAGTTGTGGTCAGTACAGGCAGACTACTTGGGAGGTTTGGGAGAAGTCCCCTTGGCCAGGGAGCTGTCCCTGGCATCATTTTTGTGCTTCCAGGTGGATATTCTTCCCTTGAGTAGCCAGGCCTCCAAGCCAACAGAGATTACAGCAGCAGGGATGGAAAGAAACAATTCTGTGAGTAGGTTTTAGATGTGATGAGAGGAGCCACTTGCATTCCCACCACTTGCATTCCCACCTCTTGATTCTAGGCTGTGGTCTGGCTTTGGGGAGAATAGTGTATTGGTTGCTGACTCAGCGCATGTACTGTATCCTGTAAGTCACAATCCCAGCCTTCCTAGGTGTTATCATAACTGATCCCCTAACTCTCGATTTTCCTCTCTGTCCCCACAACACAAACTCCGTGCCCTAACCCACCCTGTTACGTCATCTCAATCTGCTTTGCTGGCTCCTTCTCTTCTCACTAGGCTCTCGTTGTTGACTTATCCAGTCCTTAACCCTTAATTCTATTGTCTTCCATAGCTACACTCCCTCTCCCGGTGATCTCACCTAGTCTCAGGGCTTAACCACCTTCTATACAGTGATGAGCCCCAAATTTAGAACTTCAGGCTTGACTTCTCCTGAAACCAAACTCACATCCAGCTGTCTTCTCAGTAGCTCCCCTTGTGTGTCCAATGTCATCTCAACATGAACATGTCCAACCCGAATTCTCGATCTCCTCTGGACACACACACATGGACCCCCTTGTGCTCATACACGGACCTGCTCTTCGCCCAGGCTTCCCATGTCAGTTCCTGGTACTCACGCTCATGCAGTTGCTGCTCAAATCTGCAATTTTGGGATTATAGATCTGCTTGTTTCCTTCTTCCTCCCGGCCACCTCCAAGCCCTCAGCCAATGCTGTCGTTCTCACCTTCCAAATAAATCCAGAATCTGACTAGTTCCCGGGGCTCTACTGCCAACACCCCTGCAAGCCATCATTATCTTTTGTTTGAATCCGTTATTACAACAGCCCTTTAATGGGTCTCCCACCTCTGCCTCCCTAGAGTTTGTTCTAACACGGGAGCCAGGGTGGTCCTTTTAAAGTGTTTCTTCCCAGTGCTTACCATCGCCCAACATAATCCATAATCATTTGTTTACTGCCTGTCTCCTTGCATTAAAATGTAAGCTCCATGGGAACCTGGACTTTATTGGTTTGCTCACTACTGTCTTCTCAGCATCTACAATATTTCCTGGCACATTGGAGGTCTCTGTAGTTATTTTGTTGAATAAATAAATGAATAAACTCAACATCTTAGTCCTCGCCATAACCCGTTGTCTGAGGGCATTGAAACGCAGAGCCATTCAGTAACTTGACCAAGTCGCTGAGCTACTAAGTGGCAGACTCAGGCTTTAAACCCGCCCGTGAGCCTGTAGAGGTTAGTGCCCTGCTAGACTCCTCACCCATGTCTGTGTTCCCTTCCTCGGCTGTTCAGGCCTGGAGAGGATGTTTTCCTGAGATCAGATGTTCTGTAAGTCTCCACGTGTGAGAGATTTCACTGGCAGGATAATTTCCCAAGCCTTTGCTCAGTGTTTCCAGAGGACCTGCTCCTGACCTTGATGGTCTTTTCCACATTGGACTTTGCTGGTCTCTAGGTGGGCGCTCCTGCTCTAAGGCAAAGTGCAGTGGAGACCTCAGATGTCTCTAGGTTGCTGTCCTGTGGGCAGAGGAGGAAAGGGACGTGATTCCACGTCCACATCTACGCAGGGGCCAAACTAAGGTCAAGCTGCCCAGGACTCAGGACGTGTGTCTCTAGATTTGCCTCCCTGGGGAAGAGAGCAGAAGAATCTTCATTCAAGGGAAAAGTAAATGTTTTATGGCTAACGACGGACGTGTGTGAGAATGATTCACTATTTGAGGATTTCAGGTTTTAAACAAAGGCACAATTTGTCAATTTTGGTTTCAGTTTTACAAGGTTATCTTTTCTGAAGACTAGATTTGTGTGAGCACGAATGTCCTA
Source organism: Murina feae (assembly GCA_004026665.1). NCBI lineage: Eukaryota > Metazoa > Chordata > Mammalia > Chiroptera > Vespertilionidae > Murina > Murina feae. The sequence goes on along the minus strand of PVJC01001100.1, from coordinate 84,883 downwards.
ATGAAACATGACGTTTTCCTCTATTAAATGCACCTCCTCCGGGGAAGGTTCCAAAAGAGTTCATAAAACTTCTCATGGCATTTGGGGAGGCACATCGTTATATCTATAGATGTTTGAAAGCAGGACTGCGGCCTCATGGTGGAAAAGTACTCAGCGTAATTGAAACTATTAACATTGAGAGACTAAACAGAATTCAGAATTAGGCAGGAGATATACAGGGTACTCATGTTCCCCCCCGCTTCCTGTTTCTGATAAGGGGCTGGCTTGCAAATGTAAGAAATTTGCATTTTAACAATATTCATAATTTAATTTTCAGGCGGACACAAACTTGACTCAATTTTATCCTAAGAAAGCCCAAAAGAACAATCTATTTTTTAAACATCTCAGCCTGTAGCTTTAGTCCGAATCAAAAGCTGCTGGTATTCTTTCATCTTCATGTAATAGAAAATTGGCAATATTAATACTAATGTTTTTTGCTGTTAAGTCCAAATTACTTATTATCCAACTCTTTCGGAGGTTGAGGCAAAGGCTTTTCTAAGAAAATATAAAGCTGCAAGGAGAACAGTTACATTTCAAAGCATTTTTGAAGAACTGGAATCTTGAAAGAAGAAACTAATTAATCAAAAGTCTTGTTAAGAGCAGGATTATTTTCAGAGAGCTAAGAATACATGGAATTTAAAGTGTTCTTAACAAAAGATATTGTTGTAAGGTTTCTCCAGCTCTCTGAAAGTGATTGAAAAGTAACCAGAAAAACCCCAGAAGTAGTGTTAGTCCATCGGGTTACAAGATAGGAAAAAAAAAAAAAAAAGTGAATTTCATTTTTCCATACTAATTTCAGTGTTAGGATTTTTAAAATCCTTAGGATAACTTATTTCTTTGTGAACAAATATGATGAGCAGATACTAATCCCCTCACCCACTATTATATTTTTGCTTTGGCCTCTAAAATTCCTCATATACCCTCTATTCCAATAGAAATTAAACATTCTGTTTAATTCATTCATACACCTGAGGGGACCCAGTCCCCTGGGGCCTGGTCATGGAGTTTGGGGTGAGGAGGGTGGTGTCTGGATGGGGAGGTCACCAAGGGCTCAGCCCAGGAGCATCCCTGCTGGTTCTAGTATCTGTCACACACCCTGACTGACTCTGCAGTCCTGCCAGGCTTCGAGGCCAGACCACAGGACTACCCCTGCCAAGGTGTCAGGAACGAGGGGTCCCTCCTCCCTGACCCTCTGCAGTCCCTTGAGAGGTTCGCTGAGATCTGCTCAGGTGAGATAAGGAGTCTCTTCTCACTGACCTCGCAATCTCTGTGCATTCCTCATTGTTGTGTACCCCAAACTCAAGCCAGTTAGGGGTGGTTGTGGGCTTATTTGCAAGCTAGCCTCTAAGGGTCAAATCTCAGGTCCTGAGACCAGACCTGCAAAGGGCTCTCACTTGGCCCGGGCTGGCAGGCACCTATACCCCTCTCTTTCCTGACACCAGCTCTGCACAGTGGGCGCTGATAACAACCAGCCCCAACACTGACACAGAACATCATCTCGGGTCCACAGAAGCACTTCTGTGGGTTGGTGTCATGAGCCTTCTTTCGGGGGGGAATTGGAGACAGGAGGTGAGTGGTTTGCCTGCTGTCCATGATGAACAAGAGGCCCAGACCTATCTGACCCACACCCTCTGCCACCACCTGGAGTGCAATGAATGGTGGTTTTGGAACCACTGACTTCTGCTTACTCTTTCACACTGGGATTGGAGACTTTGGCAACAAATATTGTTAAGTGCCAATTTAAAAACGTATTTCCCACATTTTAAATTATTCCGTGTTCCCATTTCCATACCAAATTCTTTCTCATATTCGATCCTTTGAGCAGAACATGAATGTTCCTTCTGCCCTAATGCTCTTCCTTTAGAACTCATGGAAAGAATCTATTATCATTCAGGCCTCCATGTAACTATTATTACAAGAGGCCTTCATGAACGCTTCCCCCCCGCCCCACACCCCAAATCACAACCTGATTTTTAAGTTTGTGGCTCCATTGTCTGTGTCACCATTAGAATGCAGTCTCCCTGGGTGCTGGTTCACTGCAGGAAGTCCAGTACTTGGTCCAGTACTTAGAGCCAGAACATGGCATGAACTCAATGTCTATTGAATGGATTTCTTGGCTAAATTAATGATTTTGTGATTATAATGAGAAATCTTCCAGGTTATGTCAAGAAGAATATTTAGTTTTCTATCCCAATACTTATGAGTAGGTTCCCTTTCCTTTACCCACACACTCATGCGATTGCTCTGATTGTATTCACCGTGCATTTATTGAGCACCTACTGTGTGCCTGGCATGGCATTCTGATGTACACCATCTGTGATCTCCAGGCAGCAGAACAAGAAAAGACTCTGCCATTTCACATCCATATGGTCCCCCCCCCCCCTTTCTCTCTCTCTCTCGGAAGGCATCTTGGTCTTCCCTGCTTCATTCTCTATGTGATTTGTCAAGATTTCTTTTGTTTTCATGAGATCTGCATTAATAAAATTTTGCTTTCTTTCTTTCGTGATTTTTTTCTTTTTTGAGAGAGAGCAAAACCTTGATTTAGGAGAGAAACATTCATTCGTTGTTTCACTTATTTATGCACTCATTGGTTAGTTCTTGCATGTGCCCTGACCAGAGATGGAACCCGCACTCTTGGGGTGTTGGGTCAATACTCTAACCAACTGAGCTACTCGGCCAAGGCTTGCTGTCTTCTTTCCTTATTAAATATGTGAAGACTCTTTCCCTCTCTGGTTACTTTGTGTGAAGGGTGGATCCTGTTGATTACCAATAGTATTAGGAATGATAATACTATAACCCCTATTTATCTGAAGGCCAGAATTTTGGTGACCTCTACCATTAAAATAGCTAAAGGCTTTGATGTAGGTGGTGGGAAATAGCTCCTAGAGGGGCAAATTGCCATCTTACAGCTGATGCGGTTTTCTTAGAGGAAAGGTACAGCAGCCTGAGGGTTGAGACGATCATGTGTGATAGAAGCAGCAGTCGTGGGCATCGGCAGCCCTTCACTCACAGAGGGAGACGGAAGTCCCCCCAGATGGTACAGCCACCTGGACCTGGTGCAGGCCACCACCCTTCCTACAACGGGAGGCTTGTTGCTTATCACTGCTTTGCACTGCAATCATTGTTATAATGATTATCAGATCATCACGGAAGTGTAATTATGTTCCAAAGACTGCTTGCTGAGGCACAAATAGTAAGAATTGTATTGTAGAAAAATGGTAGTAAAAACACAAACAGACAAGTAAGTTCTGCCACTGAGAGGAGCTTGGAGAGTTTGAATCTGATTTCTTGTTGCCTTTGTCCCTCTAGTCCAGCCCTTATCAAACTTGGCTTTGGATTATGGCCCCTTTCACTGGTGTGTTTCTCCCTCGCGAGAATGTGAGTCCCTGGAGGCAGAGAAGATGTTTTATTTATTTCCTGGTCATTGCTCTGTGTACATAATAGGCCCAAGATAAGCACTTGCTGATCTGCATACACTTAAGGTTTGGTAACTGGAAAATTCACTTAAATTAGAGAGTTCAAAGTCAAGGCAGCTCAGTTGAACTGGAATTCCCAGTTGCTGGTGGGCATCAGGAGATGTCAAATTAAGGCCTTTGAGTTGATTAATCGGGTGATTTTGGTTGCTCTTGAGTTGAAGAGGTTTGAGTGACAGGAGAGCTGAGAGGCCATCTGTATCCATCTTCTCTTAGGGGAGGAAGACCGAGCAGTGAGTGGCCAGGAGGAGACATTCCCGCATGGGAGGGACCCTGGATGGCCCCATCGGGGGCTGCTCCTCTGCCCAGGTGGCTGCCGAGACCCCAAAGTCACAGAGAGAAGGGCTTGGAGGTACCACACCTGTGCTCCAGGCCATTCCTGTTGCGTCTGCTTTGCCACGGTTCTTCCAGAAACCTTCAGATGGGAGGCAGAAGCGAGCTGTCTCCTCAGCTCAGGGGCAGCTCTGGAGGCCGAGGCGGGAGGGACCTCATGTTCCCACCTCCTGAGATGCTGTCCCTTCTCTCTGAGCTCCAGACAGAACATTCGCTCCTCTGACCCCTGAGGTCTCAGTCGCATCAGCTTGTTGTCTTTCATCTTTCTCTCTCGTTGCTATCTCAGTGAGCACTGCTGGGCTTGTCTTTCAAACAAGAGTCATTTATGCACCCATTCATTTGTGAACAGAGCATGGGTTCAGGGGTCACACAGTCCCTCCTGGACCCCAGGTCATGGCAGGACTGTCCCCTGGCTAAAGGATGTGACAGCTCCTGAATCCCCAGAGAACCTTGTCCTCCTGAGCACTTGGGTCTCCAGCAGAAGTAGATCAGGCTGTAGAGAAGCCGGGAGTGTGGGCCCTCACCTGCCCCGCCCCCTCGGCGGAAGGGCTGGGCCTGAGTGCTGACCTCACCCACGCCCCCGGGAATGGGTACAGACAAGAGGAGCTAGGGAAGCGCCAGCGTGTCCAGCCCTTGTGGCTGACCTCAAGCTGTTGAAGAAGTCGTTTGGGGAAATGGATTTTCCTTAAATCTGACGGCAAGGCATCCAATTATGCCACCTATATGAGGCTCTAATTATTAAACTATCACGAATTGTGATGCTAATAGCAAATTTGATAAGTGGAAATGAATTTTTAATATCATAATTTGCCTTTTCCTTTTCATCTGATTCATTTTCTTTCCCGATGTCACTTCATAAGAGCAAATGAGACTTGGAAACCTTTCTTGCCCTTTCTGCTTGTGACATGTTTAGTTAGATTTCATCTCTTCCAGGGAATCGCTCAGGACTTGTTAGGCGGGCATGCCTGATGGACCCTGCTCGTTTGTTTTAGTGATGACTGCCCCGCCCCCAAGAATTAGTCCTCCTCGCAGCCTCACCTCCAGCTTGACCTGCCACAGGCAGAGCATCCAGGCCTCAGCCGGAGCTGGAGATGCACCCAGGAGGAGCCCGCTGTCCCCGGCCAGCCTTGGGGTACACGGACGAAGTCACGTTGGCAGCATAACCCACATGTCAGGAGGTCTTGCACCAGCCTGGCCACTGGGGCCCTTGCCTGTTCCTGAATGTTTTAGATGTTCCCTGGGCACATCTCTCAGGCTCAGGGGCTAGTTTGTGCCTGCAGTTTGCTGAGCCGGGAGGAGATGAAGCTGCGCAGTGTCTGTGTCAGAGGGGAGATGTTACTCCTCTCCTCCCCACGCACCTGTCTGCAGGGATGGCAGCCTTTAGTCAGACAAATCCACATGTTTACTTACCACCCTGCTTTGACCAGACAAAGGTGTTGGAGGAGGTCTGATAGTCTCACAACTAGGTGGCTCCTATTCAGAATCACTTCTGCCCTCTGACCCCTGCAGCTCTGTCTTCTCACGGGATGCGCAGTGTTCCAGTGGGACCTCAGTCCCCGATGTGACAGACTTTTGCTGACCCCGCCCCTGCTCCGAAAGGTGGCTGCTATGACTGACACCTGTATGGAGCCCAGCTCAGGAGTAAATTCCAGTCTGAAGCATACAGCACATGAGGACACTCTGACGGTGAAAATCATGCTTACACTTAGGTCATAAGTCAGTCCCATTACAAGGAGCCCCTCGGGCTGTCATTGGTTTCCTCACCACAAATAAGTGAGTGAAAAGCATTGTAGCATAAAAGCTGAGGATGAGCCCCTACTTTATCCAAATGCATTGATTCACCATTGAGTAGAATTTTGTTCATTCGTTCAGCAAATATTTATCAAGTGTCTGCTCTAAATGTGTGGACATAGCAGTGAACAAAGCAGATACAAATCTCTGCCCTTGTGGAGTTTATATTCTAGTAGTGAATAGACTAGAAGTGAATAAACAAACAATGCAAATGTCAGATGAAAAGTCACATGCAGAGAAATGCAGCAGGGAAGGGAGGGTGGGCTAGGCGTGAGGATGTTGGACTGTACAGTCAGGACAAGTTTGGAGCAGAGAATCAATGAGGTGAGAGCACCTTGCAGATATTTGAGAAAGCACTGGAGGCAAAGGAGCAGCCAGTGCAAAGGTCCTGAGACAGAAACAGGCCTGGTGTGTCAGGGGCGGGTCGTGGGAGACGAGGTCAATGGAGTTCATTTTAAGGGCTTTGCTTTAATGCTGGGTGGTAGGGGAGGCTGGAGTGTTTAGAGCACTGGAGTGACATGATCCTCTTTATGTTTGAAAAGAATCACTGTAGCTGTGGTGTTAAAACTGTAGGAGGACAAAGGCAGAATCAAGGAGAAGACCATTGCAAAACCCTAGGCAGGCAATGATGGAGGCTTGGACCAGGGTGATAATGGGGAAGGCGGTGACAAATGGCCACCTTCTGGACATGTTTGAAGATGGGGCCCATCGAACTTAGCCGACGCGTTCAGAGTGAAATGTGAGAGGAAGAGCAGGATCCAGGAAAACTGCCAGGATTCTGCCTGAGAAGCCAGAAGTGCAGTCCGCCTGTGCCGGGACGGAGGCAGTGGGGACGGCAGGTTGCAGGAGATCGGGCCTGGGTTTTGGACACGCTCAGTCTGCAGTGCTGGTGTGATAACCAATGCAGATGTTACAGGGACAGTTGGCTGTGTAAGCCTGGGGCTCCAGCGGAGATGGGAATTGAGGAACCACTAGCGTTTCAATGGTGGTTATGGCCAGGGGACTAGAATAGAATACAACTCAGATATCGGGGAAATAATGATGCTTTAGGATATGTCCGCGGCAATGTTTTCAAAAAGCAAGAAAGAGGCAACAATGGAGAAACCCTTTTCCGTACGAGAATGACTTTCTTAATTTCTGTTCAGTTTCTTTGTCCAGTTGTGTGTTTTGATTCTGAAAAAAGGGAGAAAGAAGTTTTTCACTGTTAAGAAAGAAAGATTAACATAGAATTGCTTCAAAATCAGATTCAAATGGGGGCCGCACTCGAGGTGTTGGCTCTGGAAATAGACTTTTTTTTTTTTTAAACCAGTGAACAGTTGAGAAAAAGCTTTTAACATTTTAAATACCTTTAACCATGGGTATTTATTTCCATGAACTGATTTACATGTAATTAGAATAACTACAGGTTTTAAGGGAAAACTAGAGCCTTATTCTGAGCTAGAGAAATACAGTGCTGGAGGCTTTCAGGGAATAGGGGACAATAAAAAGGGAGACAAGCGTCAAAGTTCAGTTTCCTTTGTAATTGACCAATGTTTTCAAGGCTTCCAAACAGTTTTTAAAAAGGAGTTTTGGGGAGGTAGCACTTGTAGATTTTTCCATCAATTTTCTAATTAAAAAATAAAAAGGTGCTTTATCCACTGAAATGATTCTTGCATTGAAGGTGCTGCAGCATGACTCTGTAATAGTGTGATGTCAGAGCCCAGCGGCTCAGCGGCTTCAGCTCCAGAGGAGACTCTACTGAACCCCTTCCTTCCTTCCTTCCTTCCTTCCTTCCTTCCTTCCTTCCTTCCTTCCTTCCTTCCTTCCTTCCTTCTTTCCTCCCTTCCTTCCTTCCTTCCTTCCTTCCTTCCTTCCTTCCTTCCTTCCTTCCTTCTTCCCTTCCTTCCTCCTTCCTTCCTTCCTTTCATCCTTACTCCCTTCCTCTCTCCCTCTTTACCTCCCTCCCTCCCTCCCTCCTTCCCTCTATTCCTCCCTTCCTTCCTTCCTCCCTCTCTTTCTTCTGTTTTCTAATTGGGGAGAGGTATGACATGCCTTTCCCCTGGGGACTTTGGCCAGTGTTGAGGCAGTGAGGTCAGGGCCTAGAGACAGCGCCCCCTGAGGGCCCAGGTGTGTGGTGCTCTGATTCTGCAGGACCTCGCTGTAGGCATAGGGAAGCATTGCCTCCCCTGCCTCCCCCAACAGGCCCTGGAGCACAGGGCGGCTGTGCTTTCCATTGCATCCCCTTGCTGGATGGTGTTTTCAGACTGAGGATGCAGAGGAGGAAGAGACCTTTGCAACACCCTCCGATATGTGTCCCAGGTCGGCCTGATGTTCCCAGGCTTAGCGCATCTAACCCTCGACTTCGCTTCCGGAAGAGGCTTCTGTGCTGTGCATCCCACTTCTCCTTTGGTCACAGAAGTGAGACAGCTTTCTCAGTCCAGCTCTCACGCCAGAGCAAACCTGGATCCCAGTGGCCACCAGCTCAACAGGGTGATAGGTCAGGGTGGGATGCAGGCACTGAGAAAGCTGTGCTCGGGGCTAAGCCCGGTGGCGGACACATCTGCGCTTGCCCATCATGCAGGTGCTCCCTGCTGTGACTCAGACCTTGCAGCTGGGCCCTGGCCTATGCCTAGTTCTGGACCATGGGTTGTGAGAGTCACTGTCAGGCCCAGGAATTTAAAAGTGGGCGGGCCAGTGTCAGCAGGGAAATTAGAGTAACAATGAGATACCACTACACACCCAAATCCAAACCAGGACAACACCAAATGCTGACAAGGACACAGAGTAACAGCAACTCTCATTCATTGCTGGAGGGAATGCAACGTGGTACAGACACTTTGGAAAACTGTTTGGCAGTTTCTTACAAAACTACACGTGCTTTAACGATATGATCCAGCAATCATGCTCCTTGGTATTTACCCGAAGGACTTGAAAAGGATGTCCACACAAAAACCTGCTTACAGATGTTTATAGCAGCTTTATCAATTGTTGCCAGAACTTGGAAGTAGCTACAATGTCTTGCAGCAGGGGAATGGCTAAACTGCGGTACATCCAGACGATGGAATATTATTCAGCACTGAAAGGAAAGGGGTTTACAGCCATGGAGAGACATGGAGGGACTTGAAATGCGTATTACTGAAATAGGAGGAGGCTACATACTCTACGATTCCCAACTATACGACATTCTAGAAAAGGCAAAAGTATGAAGACGATAAAAAGATCAGCGGTGTTTAGGGTGTGGCGGGGAGACGCCTAAGTGGAGCACAGGGAGCTTTGAGGGCAGCAAAACTGCTCAGATGATGCCACGATGACGCATCCATGTCAATATCCATTCGTCCAAACCCACAGAATGTGCAACACCAAGTGTGAACTCTAATGAAAACGATGGACTCTGGATGGTGATTATGTGTGTGTCACTGTAGGTTCATCAGTTGTAACAAATATTTACTCTGGTGGGGCATCCTGATTGTGGGGGAGGGGGACACTGTTCATATGGGAACAGGGGCCAGATGGGAACTCTAATTGTTCCTCCATTCTGCTGTGAACCTAAAACTGCTCTAAAAAATAAGTCAATAGAAAAGAGAGAGAGAGAAAGAAATGAGAGTGGAGTTCCTCAGTCTCTCCATTCTTTCTGCTGTGAAAGAGGTGAGAGAGGACAGGGCTGGCTCCTGAGTCACCATGGAATGTAACTGACTGGAAACCTGGAGAGAAGGAGAAATGCGCCTTTGTTGGGTTCTGCCACTGAGAGTGAGGGTTTAGGTATGATTGCCGCATAGCAGAGCCTGTCCTAGCGATACAGCCCCTTCCTCAAAGCGCCCTCAGCCTCCATGTAAGTCAGTGTGCGGTTTGGCCATATGCGCCAGACAAGGAGCCCCACAGTGCTTTGCTTGGGGCCATACAACCCGACGTGTTGGCAAGGAGTCTCTGAGTGGTGGCAACCGGGTGGGTGTTGGTGGCAACCTCTTAGCTCTGGCCAGGTGGGTGCAGGGGTGTGTCAGTGTGATTCAGTTTTCATAATTTGCATGAAATGGAATTGATTCCCTCCTCCCTCCTCATCACGGAGACATGTTCTTCAGTAGAAAGAACAACAACCGGTATACAATTGTATTGTGTATTGGGTCATCTTTCATGGACCTTTGAAGTGATTCATGGCTCTCAAAGCCAATAAAACACCTTGCGGAAATAAAGTGGTCTGCCCAAGCAAATAAAAGCCTGACAGAGCGAGAGTATGACGTTTCCTGGGGAGCTGTAACTGTGATAGCTTGTTCATTGAGAACTAAGCACAAAACCAAACACTGGCAAAGCTGCGAAGGAGAAATGAATCACCGTAGCGGGGAGTCCGTGCCAGGAAGTGCTCTGAGGTCATAAAATATATGGACTCCCAGGGCAAGAGGACGGCGAGCGGGCAGGCGGGCTGGCTTTCTGCCTCGGGCCTGCCTGAGCAGTCGCTCACCGCTTCAAATGTTTACTCAGCTTCCCTGCTGCACCCGCCTTGGGCCAGCTCTGTGGGGGCAGAAGGAGCAGTAGAGGCAGCCTCTCTGTCTTTTTAACAAAGGTATGTTTTTATTGATTTTTTTTTTAGAGAGAGAGAGAGAGGAAAGGAGAGGAAGAGAGAGATAGAAACATGGATGTGAGAGAGACGCATTGATCGGCTGCCTCCTGCACAGTCCCCACTGGGGGTTCCAGCCCACACCCTGGGCATGTGCCCTGACCAGGGATCGAACTGTGACCTCTTGGTGCAGAGAAGGATGATGCTCAAGCAAATAAGCCGCACTGGCCTGGGCAAGGCAGCCTCTCCCTTCACAGGAGGCCTGAAGAGCTGCCGGGGCGGTGAGATGCGCTTGTGGACACCATGAGCCGCTGAAGAGTCAGTGATCATAGGAAAGCCGATAGGTGCTCAGTGAAGTCGAGCAAAAGGGAGAGGGCGCTGCCCTGGGTCATATCTTAGCTCAGGGTCCCCCACCTCCGTGTCCTTACTGTTGGCGTCACCTTCTTAGAGTGGGATGGAGGCCCTTGAAGGGAACCCCTGCAGCATCCTCGACAGGTAGCCACTATTAGATCGATGTTCGAGTAGTTCCAGTGCTTGGGAACTTACTGTCTGTTGAGGAAGGTGGTCAGACAATTCCTTATGTGAGTTGAAAGCTGCTTTCATCAGGCTTCTACTTTCAGCGGTAGGACCTGCCCTCAGATGCTTGTAGCGCAGATGTAATCTGTGTCCCCACAACAGCCCTGCGGGCATTTGCTCATAGCAACCAGGCCACACCTCTCTGCACCTCCACCTGGCTCCACACACCTCTCCACGCTGAGCAACCCAGCTGTTCTCAGGAGCACACCTGGCTTCCAGACCCCTCCTCCCCCCGTCCCATGGCCTCCCTGGCTTGTTTCGGTTGACTGAGGCCTCAGGGGAGGCCTTGCTGTTTGCAGGAGCTGTGGCCGCCTCCAGGCGTGACTCTTCCCATAGCTGGGCGTAGAGCTCTGCTGGCCTCAAAAGTCTCACCGCTCCAGCTTCTCTGACCAAAGGGAAGCCCCTGGGAAATCCCCTTTATGACTTCACTCCTGCATGGCTCACCTCTGGCAGGAAGGGGCCCTGCTGACAAAACCATGTGCGTGCAGCTTCCCCCCTGCTGTCAGGAATGCAGCTAAGGCGTGTGTAATACCTCTGCCCTCATAAAGAGAGATGCTCTCTTGGCCCATGAGAACATGTTGGTAAAGAATGCTCCAGTGACGTCTTAAATTTTTTTTTTTAATAGTTAAGTCTCCCAGGTAGTTGCAAAAATTGTGCATAAGTTCCCGTGTCCCCTTTAGGCAGCTTCCTCCGGTGACAATTACACTATCCTGGAGCATCGTCCGAACTAGGAGACTGGAATTGGGACTATGCTTTTAATAACTCAGTTAGGGACTTTATTTGGATGGTAACAGTTTTTCTACATACTCTTGTGTGTGCGTCGTAGTTCTATGACATTACGTGTAGATGAACCATCAGAAAATCAGGAAACAGAACTGTCCCATCACCGCAAAGAAACGCTCACAGTACTCCCCATAACCCATCTTCCCCGCCCCTAAAGCCTGGCCACCACTGCCTGTTCTCCACCATGGTCATTTTGTCGCTTGGAGAATTTGTATCAATGGGTTCCGCAGGATGTGAGCTTTGAGACTGGCTTTTTCCGTTCGGCATGACACCCCTGGGTAGCTTCCTACATGTGCCCATGAGCTGAAGTTATTGGATGGTTTCATATTTTTATCTTGGATAATGTGACAAGACCTCATCAATGCATATGGTTAAATGATGAGCCACTGGCTTAGGGTGCAAGAGTGAATTGTGTCTCTATAGCTGGCGGTTAAGTGGAGCATGGTGGCATGAGCTGGGTGACACCCCCCGCCACTCCCCCATGCTCTTTTTGGAGTCCCCCTGGGCTGTCAGACTGTGAAAGGGATCCATGGGTGTTTTTGCCTTCCTCTTATAACTATCTCATGCTTTCAAACACATTTTTCTCTAGTCTGAAGATTTCAACATTTTTAAAAGCAGGCATCAAAGTCAAGAATAATTATGCTTCTCAACATACAGGGATGTTTTTTTTTTTTCAGGTAGCATTTTAGCAGGAATGATGTGCATCATATTTCTCAACTCTCCCCCATGGTATACCTTCAAAGGGTGTCTGTGATCTTCTGATCTGGAGGAAAGTTGTACAAATTCAGATTCCATTCCGGCTCTGCACACTCCGAAGTCATTAGCCACAGAGTGAAAACACCCACAGTGATTTGACAAATATTAACATTGCTGCCGAGCATTTCCACTGAAAATGAAAAAGTAAAGTATGTAAAAACTGAGGATTAGGTGGAAAAGAGAGTGGGTCATGTTTTAGGAATGTGAATAATTATTTAGTGAGCTTATCTATTTATAGCATTGCACTCTGCAAGGAAGTTGGGGTTTTGCCACCTTTTTCAAAATCTAGGAAGTTTAATGGAACGAAAATTTCTAAAGCCATTCTCAGAAAATAACAAATGTATTGGCTGTAGATCAGCTCATTTGTTTCAGAGGTTAAGCAACGTAAAACTGGACATTTTATAAACATAATAAAATGCAGAAACAGTTGAATTCTGGTGTGTAATTATTTTTAAAAATTCAACATTTATTAAATGCCTACTTTGGCAAAGCCTCTCTGATAGGCATCTAACAAATATTTGTTGAATAAATGATGGATGAATAAATGAGTGTACAAGGACAGGTTAATAAGAATGTGATCAGATATCTTGGATTCTTGAGTGAAGCAATGATGGAAACTTCAGGACAGCGCAGAAGTCCCTAAAGAATCTGTTATCCTTCCCTTACTTACAGAGTTATCTTTTTTTTTTTATGGCAAAAATTCTTTTTTTAATCAATAATTTAAAAAAAGAAAGATATATAGATTTCAAGGGACAGGGAAATAAAAAAGTATACAAGAAAATAAAACATGGTATGAGATTACACAATTGTTTGACGTGTAAAAAAAATCCATTTGACTTTGTTGCTGGGAACATCCTCTTTTGAATGACACACTGTTATAGTAATTGTTAAGTTAGCATAAGTAAAACTACATTTTAAATTGTGCATAACCCCCATTGTCTCCCCTTCCCCCAATTCTGCCTTCACCCTCACCCCCTGTTGTCTGTGTCCATTGCTTATGCTTATATGCATGCATACAAGTCCTTAGGTTGATCTCTCCCCCTTACCCCCACATTTTACGGATTACTCATAATTTAGATCTACTTTTTAAATATGTAAACTATTTTCAAGATTCCTTAGTAGAACTATATAACAAGATATACCTACTTCTCTCTTCTCCTATAAATTCCCACTTTTAGTTTTTTATTTTGTCCCAAATTTCTAGGGATATATCTCAGGTGACTGCACTCTTTCACTTAAGGTATATTACCAGTCCTGAAGGAGTGACAGTGCTTATAATAATTGTTACTGAGCACAGATCATTACTATTCTTAGCCGAGCCTTCAAGTAAATAACATAGACAAACAGTTAGTTGCAAGCGAATCACACACGGTTTATTTACCGAGTCCTGATGGGTGTCAGGCCCTGGGAAGTCCACCCAGAGATGCTCACTGAGACACACCACACACAAGACGTTCGGAGAGTAAGTGGCTATGGAAGCTGGCTTCATGGAGCTCCTGGAGGTACAGAGGCAGAGCAGAGTAGGTGGGCAGTTGGAGATGAGTCTCTGGAGGGCAAACTGAGTTATCTTTATGAACAAGAGCGCTGCATGTTGTTGGACCAATTCTAAGAATTCTAAGACGTGATTAGTGAATATTGTAGATTAGGTATTATGCGTCCATTGGAAGGAAGGAGTGAATTGTGCCTCTACAGCTGGCCCTTAAGTGGAGCATGGTGGCATGAGCTTGGTGACGCACCCCCCCCCACCCCCCCGCCCCCGCCCCCGGGGAATGCTCTTTGTGGAGCCCCTGAGTTGTCAGACTGTGAAAGGGATGCATGGGTGTTTACCTTCTTCATTAGCCCCAGGTTAGGCACTAATATTGTGATACTCCTGCTAATGCTATTACTTACACTGACACGAACAGTAAGCACCTACCTGTTTGACCTTCATTAAGTGTGCAGCTCTGTGCTAAGCATCACAGCATGGTGCGGTTTGATCTTTACCCCTGCCCTGTGACACTATAACCAACGTCTTGAAAAATGAGAAACCTGAGGCTCATGCATTTCAGGGTTTTCCCCAGGTCACAGTGACAGTAGGCAGAGCAATCGGGGTTTGAGCACAGGAGCTTGTCTCCAAAGCAGGAGCTCATAATCTCCTTTCCTGTTTCCATACGGTTTGGTTTCTATCTACTCATGAAAGCTAGTGTGAATGACAGCTGAAGTGGGCCTCACTGGACTTACTCTAGTCTTTGGAAGCAGTAATAATGGCTGTTTTTCTTTCAAAGATTTTCTAATTCAGACTCCTGCCTTGATCTGTCTAAACTAGTGAGTGTGATTGTGCATAAAAGAAAATGAAGGCAGACCCGGGGCAGATTGGTGAGATAGAGCAGCGGGAACTTCAGGAACTGGTGACTACGTTGACATCAGTTTGCAGTTCCCTTGACATGGCCTAGGACAGCAGTTCTCAACCTGTGGGTCGCGACCCCTTTGGGGGTCAAACAACCCTTTCACAGGGGTCGCTTAAGACCATCCTGCGTATCAGATAGTTACATTACTATTCATAACAGTAGCAACATTACAGTTATGAAGTAGAAACAAAAATAGTTTTATGGTTGGGGGTCACCAGAACATGAGGCACTGTATTAAAGGGTCATGGCATTAGGTTGAGAACCACTGGACTAGGAGATGGGACAGGTTGGGGACCTTGTGAATTCTGGACACATGTACAGAGAGAAACTGGGCTCTGGACTGAGTGCTGGCACTGCAGTCTTGACCATATCTCCATGGAACACAATGGCCATCAGCTGGGCAGCAGTTAAGGCGGCCTCTGCCCTTGGCACCCCTTGATGGAGCGATAGCCTTCCAATCAGCTTAGATACCACCTCAGTGGGATTTTCCCTGATCCCCACAGGCCAGGCGGGTTTCCTTTGCTGGATGCTCCCAGGGTGCCCTGTGCTTCCCCACTCCGCTGTGGCTGCTTTCTAAACTCTTCATCTGGCTGTGGGCTCTAGGCGGGCAAGGAGGGGGTCCGTTTGTTCACTGCTTTGCCCCAGGCCTGAAGGAGGGCCTCGGACACAGTGGCTGCTTGGTAAATAATCACGCAGTGATGTGTAATGTGCTCCCAGACAAGGGAAGACAGGAGTGACCTGGGGACGCCGCATGGAAGGAGGGAATGGAGCCGACAGCTCACGCTGTCTGCGTCCGGGCGCGTGGGTGTGCAGGACTCCTGGTTTTGTTCCTCAGACCCCAGCACTTTCTTTTTTGACTTAACTGTTTCTCTCTTTTTTTCTGTTCCTTGCTGACCTCTTGCTCCTTTATTTATTTCCTTCCTTTTATCCTTCCTTTCTCACTTTGGTGTGGTTTTGTCTAGTCCTCTGAAATGTTTTTTTTTTTTTTTTCTGGAGGAGCAAATATATATTGAGAGATTAAGAAATTAATAGGGGAAAATTTATTTTTCTTAATAACTTAGGGAAAGCTACTAGAAGGATAAATGTAGATTGTATAATTTTCAAACCAGAAGAAAACTCCATCTACCCAACAGAATATAGGAAAGTAAGGGAAGAAGATAAAAAGAAGATATGGAAAATTGTAAACATAAAAAAGGCAGAACAAATATTAATGTAGGAGGAATTACATAAATATAGTTTAAATTCGTAAAAACATAGACTCTCTAATTAAATTAAAACATAACTGTTATCCTTTGCAACAGCATGGATGTACCTAGAGATTATTATGCTAAGTGAAATAAGCCAGTCAGAGAAAGACAAATATCACATGATCTCATTTATATGCAGAATCTAAAGAACAAAATAAACTGAGGAACAAAATAGGATCAGGGGAAGGGATAAATGGAACAGACTGACAGATTTCAGGGGGGAAGGGAGGGAGGAAGGAAAGAGAGCAACCAAAGTACTTATATGCATATATGCATAACCCACAGACACAGACAACACTGTGGTGAAGCCTTAGGAGCTGGTGGGGGCAGAGTGGAGGGAGGCAAAGGAGGGGAGGGGATATGTGTAATAGAATGAACAATTAAAAAGAAGACGAGAACTAAAAAAAATACCAAGCAATGGATTGCCTGCAAGTACATATTAAAAACAAAAAAAATACAGAAATGATAAATAGGAAAAGATTTACCAAACATAAGCCAAGATAGAAATTATTGCATGAAAGAAATAATAGTTTAAGACATAAGTATTAGAAGGGGAAGATGAAGATATATTGGTAAAACAAATAATATATCAAGAAATATAATAATCATGAACATGTACATCCCTGACAATCTAATACCAAAACACATAAAGTAACAATTGACACATCTAGGATGACATAATAAATTTAAAAAAATCATAGTTGAGGATTTTAATTACCCTCTCAAAAACTAGAAGTTGAACATATAAAAATCATTAGATATAGAACATAATAGCCATTATATCTATCTGTCCCAAGAAACAAAGTCCTTTTTTCCCCATACATAAATAGAACTAACACAAACCAATTATCTGGTAAGCCACAAAAGAAGCTTTAGTAAATTTAAAAGAGTCAACATTATGTATACAACACAATGTTTCTGACAATGTGCAATTAAATTAAAATTTAGAATTCTGTATGTCTAGAAATTTAAAAAATACCACCAAACATCAATGGGCTATAGAAGAAATCAAGGGGAAACTATTGAAGACTTAATGGCATGAAGGGCAATGAAAGTACCCTATGTCAAATGTTGTGGATCATGCTTAAGGTAAAGTCATAGCTTTAAATAGAGTGGGAATTAAGAAAGAATGCAAGGAAGAATTTGTAAAGTTCAAAAGAGAGAAACAGAGTAAACCCAAATAAAGAAGGAAGAACATAAAGGGGGGGGGCGGGGAATCAATAAATCTAGAGAATAAAAACAAATAGGAAATCAACAAAGTGGAAAGCATGCTTTAGAAAGACTAACAAAATAGAATTGCCTCTGGGAAGACGGATAGAAGAGAGAAAGGGAGGAGGGAATGGGCGTAAACAAAGCCGGAGTGGGAGAGTGTGGGGACAGCTCTACACCCATAAATTGGATACTTAGACAAACTGGGCAAAGTTCTGGAAAAATATAAACATGCTAAAAGTGGCCTAAGGTCTTAGAGTCATAACCCTTAGAGAAACAGAAATGGAATTATCATCCCTGTTCCAAAAAGCCCCAGTTCCAGATGGCTTTACAGCTGTGTTCAAGAACACTTTCAAAGAAGAGATAACCCCAGTCTTGTAAAGTTGTTACAGAAAAACGTCTAGAACTGACTTCCGGATTTTCCCACCCACTGCCCTGAACTTGTATCTCCCCTAATCTCTCCGTCTGAATAAATGACTCTTCTCTGTGACTCATAACCATTCCATCATTAATTCTTATCAACTGGAAGTGTAAGCTAGCTTGTCAACCAGGGAGTCCAGGGAGGGACCACTGTGACCCAGAGCAGTCCAGAGACAGCTCCGATGATGCCAGTGTGTGAGGACTGTACCCAGGATTGGGGGGCGGGGGGGGGCAGGTTAAGGACAGGGACTCAGAAGACAGACCATGTGGGCTTAGTCTCCCTGTTTTGTAGCCTGGCCGCCACCAGCAGGGTGTGTCACTTCCTGAGCCTCAGAGCTGAGGTATGAAAACAGCAAAGGAATCATACCCACATCAGAGACTTGTGGTGAGGTTAAATAAGGCAATTCATGCAGAGGACCCGGTGTAAGTGCCCAGTACCTAACACGTCTGGCAGTGGTGGCTGTTAGGGTAATCCAGCGCTCCAATTTTACCTTCTGCTCCTGGGGAAGATGAGACGACAGAAAAGAACAGGTTTGCATAAGGCCTCCTTGGCCTGTGAGAGGCAGAGCTGGAGACATTAGAAATTGCTGCAAATGCAGCTGAATTATTATCAGACTGTTTGCCTAGAAATGAGTACATTGAGGCCCCCCTGGAATCTTCTTCCTGTCCAGCCCAAGACGTTGTAAGAAGTACAGAAGCGGATGGGGAAAGGTGGAGTGAACAAATGAATGAAAGCATGAAGGAATAAACAAAGGAATAATGAGCTTTCTCTGGTGGCCCATCCGTGCTGACCTTTTTCTGATTTCACTCTGCAAATTGTTGGGATTGCATCTGAAATGCAGTCCAGTGCCGTCTCTCCATGCCAGTACGTGTGTGTATGCGTGTGCGTGTTGAGGGTGACATAGGAGTAAATCACAGAGGCTGAATCTTCCTGGCCCCTGACAGGCGGGTTAAGCACAAGTTATCAGACCTAATTTAACTTGCACTCCCCTTCGGCTCCCGTCAATCTCGGCTGGACAGTGGTGGACTGTGACGTGCCTCATGAATGAATGAAGAGACGTCAGCTTAGCCAGCCTTAACTGTTATGTTGATTTCGCTTCAGGATTTGACCACAATAAACAGCAAAGAACTCATTTCCTGCCCAAGATGCAGAAGAGCTAATCCCCAGCAGGAGAGAGAAGATGCTCCTGGGGGGCTGAGCTACAGCAGAGGGGGTGCTTTCTGAGAGGTTTCCGGGGCTAGTGTTCAAATAGGGGCGTCGCCTGAGACCCAGGAGAGGTGGGTTCCCTGGAGGCCTCTGACTTGGCTGGGGTGCCTTGTGGTGAGCTTCACCTCAGAAAGTGTGTCTACTGGGGAGAGGAGACCTCAGTGACAACACGCTGTGTGACCTGTGAGTCTGTGAGTCAGTTTGACTGCAGGGAATTTTAGCATTGCTTCCCCTCCCTTCATCCTCTGTGGGTTTCCCGTCTACAGTGGGGAGGCTGAGCTGTATCATCATCAAAGGCCCTTCTTGCGCTAATAACCTACACCTTGACTCACCACGCATGTGCTCTGGGGTATGAATGTGTGTGTGTGTGTGTGTGTTATTTTGTCTAAAGGCTAAGCAGCATGGTCTTACACTCACAGGAGATGAGGGTAATGTGTAGATGTGTGAACCCATTTCTGGCATAGGACTTCAGACTGTGGATAGTTTTATAAGCCAAATTAAACCCCTGGGGGAGAGGAAAACAGAAGGATGGCCCACTTACAGAACTCAATATACTGCGGTGACATGGACCTACACCGTGAAACAGTTCAGTGGAGTGTTTGGTAAGTAGTGGGCTGTTCAGGCATCAGGATGTATCGCTCAACCATTGCCTCTCCTGTATCTTCTCATGGAGCTTCCAGTAGGGTCCAGACCATGACGAGTGCATGGTAGAACCAACTGGGTGGAGTGTCGATGTTATTACATTAGATCCCAATCAATGGAATCCTCAGTGTATAGTGGGCTATTGACCACCGAAGCGGGGGCTGTTGATCATAGAAGCGGGGAACATAGAAGACCCCACTTCCACTGGTATTCCCTGTGCGTTGGTGTGTTGTGTGCTGTATGATATCGAGGGAATTGGATCTAGGTGACCAACAGTCCCCCTTTGTGTAAACCAAGATGCCTTTCATAGGTTTTCTAAACAACAGAAACTGGTATAGCTTTCTGAGTCGCAGGAGTCTCTACTGATACTGTGAAGGGCGTGGGAGGGCATTTCCCAGTTTCATCTCTAGCCTGCTGTCTTCCTCAGCCCCTTTCATCCTCTCATCTCAACAGGTGGCACCATATTCACCCCCTTACACAAGCCTAAAATTTTGGTGCCCTCCTTAACTCGCAGCTTTCTTTCTCTCATATCCCAAATCCATCCATTCTTGACAGTTATAGCTCCAAACTATTCTCTCCATCTCCAAGGGATCACATGGCCCATCTCCATTGCTTGCCTAAAAGAATGCAGCAGTTTAGTAACTGGTCTCTCTGCTCTCCCTCAATCCCCTGCCAGGCTGTTTCCTACCAATAAGCAGAAGGATTGACACAAAACCTCAAATTAGGTCATGGCACCCCATTGCCTTCAACCAGCAGGTTCCTTCTCGTTACAGAATAAAATCCAAGACCTTACCTTGACCCCGAAGCCCTGTAAGTCCAGGTCTCCCTTATCGCTTCCTTATGACCTCATTCCAACTATGCTGGACTTTGTTGTGTTTCTAGAACATGCTAGTATGCTCCCCACCTCGGGGCTTTTGGCTTGCTGTCTCTTCCTGGACACTCTTCCCTGAGATGTATGCAAAGCAGGGCTGAAGCCCACGATGACGTTACCAGGGGTCAGGGAGAGGCTTCCAGCAAGAGCTTTAATTCCACTGCGGCTTCGCAGCTCAATCTCTGCCCTGCCACGGGGTGAAAAGGAAAAAGAAAACGTTCACTTTTTACTTGCACGTTGGAACAAAGGAGAGGATAAGGCCTGGGATGGTCTTTGTCAGCACAGCCGGAAACCGCAACTCTAGTGACCAGAAGGGCTGCTCCAGCTGTAAGCACAGGTGACACGCGTCCCCTGGACACCCAGGCATCTGAGTGGAGTGAGCGCTCTGTCCTCTGGCAAAGCACATCCCTGGGAGGACGTGTCTTACAAAGCACAACACCTTTATCCTTTGCAATACCATCATTTTATTTTGATAACCACTTGAACTTAGGAAATGTTTTTTATTTACTAGAAGAATAAAAGTACTAGACGTTAGAGAGAAAAAGTTATCTCCCTGCACAGCAGTAACCTAAGAATAGCTTCCTTCTGCTTCGGTCTTCTGTGAGGGCTGTTCTGACCCCCTTGAGTTGCCGCCAAGCTCTCACCACCCTCCTATGCGTGGGGCAATGCCAGCTTCACTCCTTTCTCTCGGATCCTTGTGAGCTCTGTGGCCCATGCTGCCTTTGGGGCAGGCTCTCTCTTGATTAAACAGGACAATCAATTAGTCCTGTTCATCCTACACTACGTCCTTAAGCAGTTTTTCTCAAGGCAGGGTTTAGCTCCTGTGTCTATTGATAGCTCTCTGGTGGGTGCCCTGCTCTGCCCTGGATTGTGGGATGAGCCCTCAGCTCATTGCAAAGATCTCGAGAGGGTCACCATGAGGCTGTGTGCAGCCTCCTAATTTTAGGGATCAAGACGGAAGGCCCAAAGGGTTGGTGTGGTGGGCAGGAGACCACACGTCAGCCTGAAGGAGGATCAAGGAGAGGACAGGAGTCTCCTGAGGCCCAGCGTCTGGGGCTTGTGCTCACACAGTGGCCCCAGGTCTTGGAAAGTTCTAGAACCCTCATATTTTTTTCTTCTTCACAATGGAAATATCTTTAAGGGTTTAGATGATTATAATTTGAAATGATTCAAACTCTTAATCTACAGAGTTAACACCTTCTCAGAGCTGGCAGGGTATATGTCTAAGAATAGATTTTTTTCAATGTCTATTTCATACACATACCTACACGAATGTGTTAAAGCTGGGGTCTCCTGTATCCTGTTTATTTTACTTTAGAATATACGGGCACTCTCCTGCTTTCACACATCAACATTTCTGAAAAAATATTCAAAAGTTAAATATGTGAAAGTAAATAATCGACATACATTTTCTAAGGTAATGATTACAGTTTTAGAGACCTTAAAATTATTCTGGCATCTCATTCACATTCTTGCAATTTATTCCTATACTTTGCACTTGAACATAAAGTCCACAAGTTTAAAACTCCTTGTAGTGCACCAGTGATTTCTGTGTTTCAGTTCTATTAAGCACGTGAGAACTTATCTTCATGTTGTAAATAACATTTCAATTTCTCTTCTTATCGTCCATTTTTATAAGACAACAAGGGCATGATGCAATAAAATATTCAAGGGTAATTCTACAAACTTCTCGACCACACTCCTTAACCTGTACTAGGGGCCAGCAGTCAGGGTCACCCTGCGCAACTCAAACATGCTTCCCTCTGCTGAGCTCTGGAGGGCCCTCCGTGTGGTTACACAAGTGTGGGCTATTACACAGCGGAAGTTACAGAGTCAAGGATGCCTGTATCATGGATGTCTTTTCAGGCAATGGAAGCTGACTCAGCTCCCGAAGAGGGAAAGGAGCTTGCCAAAGGAGAGGGGCAGCTCACAGAGGTACTGGGGGTCCATGAGGTAGGATTGGAGCCCTGCCTTCTGGAACAATGGCCAAACCCACCCTGCAGAGCTGTCCTGATGAGAAAATGCCCCCAGGAAGCCCAAGGGCTGCAGGCGGCTCTGCTGGGAACTCTTTTTGGTGAAACCGATCCTGCCACTAGTACCGATATCACTTCTGTGTCAGAGACTCAGCCTTGCACAAGGAGGCTGTCCCGACCTCTCTCCTTGCTAGCAAACACTCCCCCTCTCCGAGCTGGCTTCCTCACTTCCTGTGTGAAGTCTGTGTGGCGTGTCTCATTGGTGTGACCAGGTTATATTCCTGTGTCCTAGATGCAAAGGAGGTTGGAGGTGAGTAAGGTTTCTGGCCTTTAAAAGCTGTTGGAAATGCATGAAAAAGAAAAAAAATGTCCTCTATAAGTACAAAGAGTTATTATGTATTATTCTAAAGGCTCCATAGTATTTATTTTATGCACATACTCGAATTTATTTAGCAAATCCTTATTAGCATATATTCAAATAATTTCCTTTATGTTTACTATTAAAATCATATTACAATGTATCTTAGTGTATCTGTGTGTATACTAGTATATACACACGTATCCTATCTGATAAAGAGGGAATATGCTAATTGACCCTCACGCCATTGCAAAGATGGCTGCACCCACCACCAGTAAGGAGGGAATATGCTAATTGACTGCCCCACCCTCAAAGATGGCAGTGCCCACAGTCAATAAGAAGGGAATATGCTAATTGACTGCCCTGCCCTCAAAGTTGGTGGCACCCACAGTCACAAGATGGCCAACAGGGGAGAGCAGTTGTGGGAGATCAGCCCAGGGGAGGGCAGTTAGGGGCGACCAGGCCAGCAGGGAAGGGCAGTTGGGGGTGACTGGGTCGGCAGGGGAGGGCAGTTGGGGGCAATTGGGCCAGCAGGGGAGGGCAGTTGGCAGCGATTGGACCGGCAGGGGAGCAGGTGTTGGTCAGGCTGGCAGGGGAGTTGGTTAGGGGGTGATTAGGTTGGCAGGCAGAAGTGGTTAGAGGCAATCAGGTAAGCAGGCAGGTGAGTGGTTGGGAGCTAGCAGTCCCGGATTGTGAGAGGGATGTCTGACTGCCGGTTTAGGCCCAGTCAGACATCCCCCAAGGGGTCCCAGATTGGAGAGGGTGCAGGCTGGGCTGAGGGACACCTCCCCCCAGTGCATGAATTTTGTGCACCAGGCCTCAAGTCTCTATATAATATACACACAAATGTGCAAATATATTTGTATACTTTAACTTATTTTTTAAAAATATATATTTTTTATTGATTTCAGAGAGGAAGGGAGAGGGAGAGAGAGAAACATCAATGATGGGAGAGAATTATCGATCAGCTGCCTCTTGCACACACTCCAGACTGAGCCCACAACCCAGGTGCCCTTGATCGGAATTGAACCTGGGACTCTTCAGTCCACAGGCCAACGCTCTGTCCACTGAACCGAACTGGCTAGGATTTTAACTTATTTTTATAGAATTAATCCTTAGGAGTAGAAGTGCTGTCCATAGGATATTTAAAATCTCATATAATGATGCATGTTATAGCATCATCTTCTTAAAACTTTTGCTAAAGTGCCTCTGGACCAGTGATTCTCAACCTTCTGGCCCTTTAAATACAGTTTCTCATGTGGTGACCCAACCATAAGATTATTTTCGTTGCTACTGCGTAACTGTAATGTTGCTACTGTTATGAATTGTAATGTAAATAAATATCTGATATGCAGAATGGTCTTAGGCAACCCCTGTGAAAGGTTCGTTCGACAAAGGGGTCATGACCCACAGGTTGAGAACAGCTGCTCTAGACAAAGATAGATCGTGTTTAAAGGTGTTGTCAATTTTAATAATATGCAAATATTTTAATAATATGCAAATAATTAAGAAATGGTTACACATGCAAGTTTCTAAATGGCAGCTTTATTAACCAGAGTATCTAGAAGAAAGGGGATGGCCCCCTGCCCTGCTGAGCCTGGTTACAGAAAGGTAACTGTACCAGGCCACTTTCTGTGGGTCTGTACATGGTTTCCCAGACTCTCAGTGTGGACACTGCGTGGCTGGGGCCCTCTGATCCACTCTGTGATGCTCTGTAAGCCCTTAGGAATGTGAACTCCGCGCTGCTCAACCAGCCCCAGGCTGCTGCTCATGGGTGTGCGGAAGTGACTCCCCAGCCGGGAGGTGAGTGTCACAGGGCAGTCTACGGAGCTGCCTGCTGGAGTCGTGCAGTGCGTAACCTGCACCCAAAGCAGGAAAGGTCGCTGGGAAGCCCTGCCAGTACTCCTCTTGGACTTTTAATTCGTTCGTCTAAGGCCACTGGTTGTGAAACATTAAGCCCGGTTCCCCTCCAGAGCAAGAGGCAGCTATGGTGACAGCTCCTAAGTACACAAGAAACACATCGTGAATTCGGTGACATTTTACGTTCCCGACGTTGCCCGGCGGCCAGCGGTCCCTCTTCCAAGTGACATATTGATTGTACGTACATGCAGGGTGACTATGATTGTGTGCAGTGTTTTGAGCTCATCATCTGTTATCCCACTCTTTTTGTCATCCTGGGCCCAGGCAGGATCAAATTGGGAGCAGTAGTGTAGAAAATTACGAACAAATCAAAAAGGACTACAGCTGTGCCCTGAATCAGGCCGTCGCTCCACATTTAGCGCTTCCCCTGATGTGAACACCCTGCTCCTTTCTCTGTCCTGTTAGGCGGTCTCAGGGCCCGGGGCATGCTGGGATAATTAGAGCTAAACTCTGGCCTTGCTTTGAAGCTGGGTACAAGGTGTCCCCGACAGCAGCAGAGTCCGCTGTCCTAGAAACCGTGTTACATCTTGGAGGCCGTGGGGTGGCTCACCAAGGTGTGACAACGAAGTAGAGATTGACACACAGTGATTTATGTGGCTGTGAATGGCAATTTCACCCTCACAGGGCACCAGGTTTTATGAGACTCTCATTAACATCACGCCACCCTGAGGGATTTGTGACCAAGGGGATAGCGAGAGGATGTGTGTTGGGCAAAGTGGCGTGAGCATAGGCACAGCTCTGTCAGGTGCATAATTTCATCCATCGTCAGAGTGAAAAAGCCTTAGCAAATGGCAGGTGGGCCAGGCTCACCTTGTCATGCTGATAGCCACGGCTCCTCTGTCACCGCACGGTGCCTGTTGTCGCATAGTGTTTGTTCAACATACCTGTGCTGGCAGTGAGTGGGGCCTGCATTTTCACGTTAGTTGGAAACAGTACAGATTCTTTCTTCTTGTTCTAAGAAGCCAGTTCTGACTCTTCTTGGCTCACAGAGAGTCTGGGCAAGGAGAATGGGGCTGGGAACGTCTTGGTGCTGACCCTTCAGAGTTTGTGGGAAAGGTCACCAGGGGTGGGGTGAGCATGGGGCGACCAGTTTGTTCACCACCCAGGCTCAACCTTGGGCTGGTAGCACATGAGCTGGTAAATGAAAGCGTGCTGTTTCTCTTGGTGTGGGGCCTCCTGGCCCCGGGCAGTCAGAGATGATGAAGAGAGAGAGGCACTCCTCTGAATGTTCCAGGGACCCCGCTGCAGGGCAATTGGCCATGCATGTATGTTTCTGGACTCTCAGTTCTATTTCATTGGTCTCTATGTCTGTCCTTAGGCCAACTACCTCACTGTTTTCATTACTGCAGCTTTGTAGTACGTTTTAAAATCAGAAAGTGTGAGTTTTCCAACTTTGTCCTTCCTTCAATCTCCTTTTACAGGATGGTTTTGGCTTTATAGGGCCCTCTGCAATTCCTGCCCAACTGATTTTTGACCAGGTGTAAAGCAATTCAATGAAGGAAAGATAGCATTTTCAACAAATGAGGTGGGACAATTGGAAATTCTTAGAGAGAGAGAAAAAAGGCACTTAAAAGTCCTTGACCTTGCCAAAACTCCACTTAAAATGGGTGAGAAACTGAATTACAAAATGTGAAACTATTAAACTTTTATAAAAAATAGGAGAAAATCTTTAGGATCTTGGATTTAGACTTGACATCAAATATAAGAACTTTAAAAAGGAAAACTTGATAAATCTTATTGCTTCAAAATTAAAAACCTTTGTTCTGCAAAATACCCTATTAGGAGGATGAAAAAAAAAAAAAGCTAAAGTGTTAGTATTGAGATATATAAAGAACTCTTAAACCTTAACCATGATAAAATCAAGCAATTTGATTTCAAAATGGCCAAAGACATGAAGAGATTTTTAACCAGAGAAATATACAGGTAACAAGTAAGCACATGAAAAGGTGTTCAACATCACTTTCCATTAGGGAAATGCAAAATAAACCCACAATGAGATACCATTACCCACCTATCAGAATGACCGAAATAATAGTGACACCAGCAAATGCAGTCAAGGATGAAGAAACAGGAATCATTCATGCATCGCTGGTGGGACTATAAAATGCAACAGCCACTCTGGAACATAGTTTAGCCATTTATTAAAAAACTAAGCATGCCACTATCATACACGCCAGCAAGAGCCCTCATGGGCATTTATCCCAGGAAAATGAAAATTCACATTTATATAAAAACCTGTATACAAATGTTTAAAGCCCCAAATGGAAACAACCCAGGTGGTTCAACAAATGTGGCACTTCCAGATCATGGAATACTATTCAGTAACACAAAGGAATTACTATTGGTATGTGAAGCAACTTGAATGAATCTCGAGGTAATTAGGCTGAGTGAAAAAAAAAGCCTAAGGTTACCTATTGTATCCTTTACTTTCATATTCTTAAAATGACAAAATTATAGAAATGAGGACAGATGAGTAGTTGCCAGGGGTTAGGGATGAGGAGGGAGGGGCAGAGGGAAAGGAGATCGGTGTAGCTTTAAAAGGTCTACAAATGTTTGGTGGGAAGCTATCAACCAATGACTTTGTATGCATATATGCATAACTCGGGGACACAGACAATGGGGTGGTGAGGACAGGGGGCCGAGTGGGAGATGGGAGCAGGCTGGAAGAGGTTAATGGGGGGGAAAGGAAGACCTATGTAATATTTTCAACAATAAAGCTTTTAAAATCTATATATATAAAAGTCAAGCAACTGGAATGACCAGAACGACTGGTCACTATGACATACACTATGGCTGACCAACTGCCCTGATGGGGGGAGTGGGGGCTGGATGGCCAACCTCCCATGACCCCTTCCCCCAGCCAGCCCCAGCCCCCATCATGCCCCCCCCCAGATTGGGGGCAGGGCCAGCAGGCCAACCTCCTACGCCCCCTTTCCCAATCGGGGCAGGCTGGCTGGATCCCACCCATGCACAAATTCGTGCACTGGGCCACTAGTAAATAAATAGATAAAAATAAAAAATCAATGGGGAAAATATCCTCAGGTGAGGATCAACAACAAGAACAATAAAAAGAATAAATAAATGATACAAGATTTCCAGCAAAAACAAAACAACAAAAAGGCCTCCAAGTGGGATTTTTGTGGTGATGGAAGGTTCTGTATCTTGACCGTATCAATGTCAATATCCTGGTTGGGATATTGTACGATAGGTTTGCAAGCTGTTACCATTGGAGGAAGTGGGTAAAGGGTTCAGGTGGTTGCTCTGTTTTACTTCTTACAACTGTATGTGAGTCTCTAATATTTTCGCAATGAAAGGTTTACATTAGAATATCAGTAAGTGAGACGTTATTTATTCCTCTCCTCTCTCCTCATTTATAACAAAAGACTGTGAACTTCCCGGTGTGTATCAAGTAAGCACACCCTGAGGGTAGGTGGAGGTCCGACAAAGGTGCTCATGTTTCTGTCATTCAGATTATCTCTGGGCTGAACAGCACTGACTGCTGGGATGGTTGACCCTGTTACATTTTATATTATTTTTATTCTTAGTTACATATGTTTGATTTGTGCCCGCAATAGACTGTATTTAAAGACTAGAAACATAAGGAACCCAATGATGAAATACAAGATAATTAAGAGCAAAACATGGTAAGACTGCAATCCTACTTCAAAATTACCTTCACTAAGGTGTAAATGGCATTCATCTCCTAAAAAAAAAATCCTTATATAAAACATCAAGATGTCTTGGGTACTTCAAAAACAGTGTTAGGAAGAGAGAATAGAGTGACAATTATATCCAATTTTGCTTTTCATTTATTGAGAATAAAATCTCTGCGCACGCCCACATGTGCTATTTGCAGAGAGCGTGTAAACAGTGGCCTGAAAGCGTTCCCTTCCAGTCATTTATAAACAAAACATAAAAGCTACAAAAATGAACTGCAGTGTTTTTAAGCATAAAATTCTATAATTCAGACATCAGCTTTTGGAAAACAGTGTTTGCCTATACTTGCTGCTATGTCATGGAGTTAAATCCCAGTGTACTTTCAAGTATATACTCAGTCCCCAAACCAGACATGACATACCATTTTTTAGTGTATTTTTCAGAAAATTATGCTCTCTCTTATATAATTCAATAACAGTTAAACATTGTACACATGTTCTTAAATGATACAAAGTGGAAATTTGTCTGCAATGACTGCATATTATAAATGGTAACCACTGCATTAGAGCAAACTTTAGAATATAATACTTAATGTGATGCTCTCAAACAATTTGCTTACAGCTTCAAGTCACTCCTTTGTCACATGCCACACAAAAATGACAAAACCAGTTTTAAAATCCTTTGAGGAGGGTGTGGTGATAGGCACTTGCAAGTCACAGATGGCTAGGCAGTGCTGGCCGTGTACCTGCATTCAGCTGCTTTAAAGCCTCCTGTACAGTAATGGGCCCACTGTCCTTTATCTAGGGCATTTAGGAAGTGCAGAGTCTTGGTTAATCAAATGTTCACCAGAACTGACAATTAATGTCTGGGCACTGGATTGGAGTCAGGAGACTTCAAGCTTGTTTTTTGTGTTTTGTGTTGTTTTAATCCTCACCCCAGAGGGGAAAGGAGAGGAAGAGGGAGAGGGAGAAAGAGAGAGAGAGAAAACAAAACATTGATCACTTGATGGAACTACAACCTAGGTGTGCGTCCTGTCCGGGAATCGAACCTGCAACCTTTTGGTGTTTGGGATGATGCTCCTACCAACTGAGCCACACCAAGAGACTTCAACCTTTGACCTAGCCTAGGTTTCTTGGACAAACCAAGTGAGATGGTGTCAACATTAATAGTCCCTGTCTCCCATGCTGTGTGTCAGAGGCCCGTCCAATAATGCATGAGGTTTTTATTTATATTTTAGCTTCTTTCTCATTTGGTATGTTTTCTACTTCAAGTCACAGAAAATCTCAACTCAATTGATGCAAGTCATGAGGAAAATAGGAACGTCGGGGTCGGGCAGCGTCAGAGTGGCGATTTCGGCAGCTCATCTCAGCAGGCCATTACGGTTCCAGCTTCTTTCCTGCTCCCTCCTCTGCCTCCTTCCATCGGTCAGCGTGGCTGCTCTCCGGGTAACAAGATGCTGAGTGAACTAGTAGGACTCGGGTCCCTTGTCATTAATGAGGATATCGAGAGGGAAAAGAGGCACCGTCTCTTCCCAAGCACCACTTTATCCCCCAGGCAGACTTTCTCTCACCTCTCCTTGGCCAGAGCCGGGCCCCTTGTCCTCCCCTCAGCCAGTTCCTGAAAGGGGAATGGGAGCTTCACGGCTTAGACCAGGATGTGGTGCGCTGTGGTGGAGGCCTGGCCTTCTGGTCCCAAGTCCTTTCTGAGCGTGGGGAATTCTGAGAGCCATCCAACTTCACTTCCTCCTGGGATCAGGACCTATCTTAGGCCCCTGGCACCTTCAATCTAGCTCCTGGGAGGTGGATGGGACTTTTGTCTCTGGAAAAATACCCTGGGGAAGGGTTTTATTTGTTCCTCTCCCTCCACTTTCACCTTTCATAATTCCCTCTTCATCACCGCATCACCTCTTTTGTCCCAGCTTCTTAATTAAAATTCTTGCGCTGTATCACTTCTTTGTTGCCTTGAAAACTTACCCAAATTTCTCTTACCTATTGAATCGATACCTTACTGATCTCCAGACTGGTCACTTTTCTCCTAAATTAGCTAGAAAATTATTTCTGAGTGTGATTTTAGGTGGAGAATTTTGCATTAGTTGCCTATATTCGCTTAATTTCTAGATGGCGAAATGGATCATTATTTAAGACATCAGCATTTATATTAGACTTAGGGGGAACCTTTAGCTTCATAGCTTTTTTGATTAGAGAAGCCTGAACTTGTATAGATACTAGCAAAATAAAGGCATAGACTTGTATAATTGAAAAAGGCCTTAGAAGTTCAGTTAGTACGACTGCCTCGCACTCCACCCACCTCAACCACTCTGGGAGTTGGGGTTAGTCACCTGAACTTGCATTTCCTTTTAGCTTTCCCATTCCAAACTAACCGAGAGAGGAGGAAACAAGGCCCCGAAAAGGGTGCCTCTCACCCAGGCCTACTCAGCCAGAGGGGGCAGAGGCAGGGGAGGGAGCCAGGGCCGGAGCCTTCCGTCCAGGGCTCCCCTAAGACTCAGCTTGCTTCTTCAGTCACCTTCATGGTTTGGTCTGAAGACTTACTAAGACTTTTTTGGACCGGTAGCAGAATGCTAAATTATGCAAGACAAGGAAGACCGTTTCCTGCCTTTTCTGACCTTTGTACATGACCCCTTGGCCTGGCTTCTAGTGGGTACTTCTGGGCACGGTCTGAGCAGCCCAGGGTGGACCTGACACATAGCTAGTGACAGGAAACTTCCAGTTGAATCTGGAGGAGGTGACCTACTCTCCCCTGATCCCACGGCTGGCTGCATGCCACCTCTGCTTCAATCTGAAATGATCTGTAGGAGACACGTTACTTGGCAGCAGTTTTGATCATATGGTATTTGTATTAAGAACAGAAATTTTAAAGTTTAGAAACTAGTGAAGTGATATATATAAATCTATCTCACCAATAACCTAGAGTGGGACTTAGGGTTAGTCATCTGCACTTGTGTTTCCTTTTAGCTTTCCCATTCTAAACTTACTGAATTGTTTGAAGTCGAAACTTAACCCCCCTTTTTTTCCCCCCAAAGCATCCTAGTTGGCTACTGAGAATATCAGTGTTCCTTCAAGTTCTGACGCAGGGTTTCAAGCAAATTCTGAAAATTGCTGTGTGGAATCCAGCCTCTTTAGAGCAATACGAAGAGGTGCGAAGGCCTGCTGCTATCGATGCCATTTGCCCACAGGCTTGTTGATTCCATCATTCACACATCACCTTTTTTTATTCCAAGGTGACTTTTAGTTCCACTCTTATTTTATGCACAGCAGCCACAATAGCTCACGTCAGATGTTAGCATCATCTCTAGGGATAGCCTGTACATCTGGTTTGTAGCAGCTACATTCTCCCTCTTCTTTGGGAAGCAGAGGAAGTTTCTGGAAGTCCGGTCCCTGTTCTCTGCAATAAATAGGGCTATTTCTGATCTTGGTCAATCTTCAGACCTGACTTACATATGACCCTGAGTTATTAAAAACATCACCCCCCCCCCTCAAGGCCTATCTGGGTTATTTAATAGGGCCATGAGGCTGAACCAGGGACTTTGTGTTCAGAGCTGAGAACAGAGATCTGGTTTTCCAAAAAACTCACAGTGTGGGAGGGGAGATGAACTCAGCCGCTGAGCTGTGAGGCACCATCTTGACCAGGACTTAGAGTTATATTTCCAATTGCCCTGCTTCCTTTTACGCCTCTTAGTCTTCCTTCTATTTTTCCCAAGATAGAAAGGGCCATCCCCTTCTTGATCCAGCTGTAGAGACTCTGACTTCAAGCCTTGAAGGTCAGTCATGGGTGGCCTTGACAAAGATCAAATCTGAGAGAGCATCATGCCTTCCAAGGCCCGAGGGCACCAAGGAGAGAGCAGGCTTTAGTCTTCTGAGACTAAATTGTGATAACCACGTGGAAAGTCACAGCAAACCTGGAAGTCACCGAGGTCTCGTCCAGCTCCCCATTTTACAGATGGAGAAACTGATGCCTCTGGCAGACATATGAGTGGCTCGGGGTTACTAGCTGAGCAGTGGTGGAGGGAGGGCTGGATCCCAAACTAAAACCTGTGTAGAGGGCAAAGGCCGTGCCACCCATCCACTGCGCTCTCCTCCACAGTGCCTGGTGCATGGGAAGGCTCCGTAAACATCCACGGAAGGAAAGAGTGAATGGAATGCCTCTCCCTCCACATCAGCCTGGTGCCTTCCCCTTCTGCTGAGATGTGTTTATCCTCAGAAAAGCCCCTGCCCCAGGCCAGGAGCTATCACCGGACACA
Source organism: Murina feae (assembly GCA_004026665.1). Lineage (NCBI taxonomy): Eukaryota > Metazoa > Chordata > Mammalia > Chiroptera > Vespertilionidae > Murina > Murina feae. The sequence continues at coordinate 52,455 of PVJC01001100.1, read as the reverse complement.
GACAAGACACTGCTCTCTTAAGCCCGTGTCCACAGCCAGAGCAGGGCAGTCCCCCAGAGAGGCTCCTGCCCATCCACCACCACCAGCCTGGCCTGGGCTGGGGTATCCCTCTTAAATCTGAGGCCAGATTGGGACTACAGTGTGACCACGTGGGGGAGGGGGCTAGTTGTAGCAAAGATGTTTCCAGTTTATTGCTGCTTCAAGATCGATCTCTAGACCAATTAACAAAAGCAAAACAGCTGCTTGGTTGCAGTGGAAAAAATGCAAATGCTTACATCTTAATAAAGATTGGTTTAGTAAAAAAGAAAAGTTGTGGGTGTTGAAGAGGGATCCAGGAAGGTTTGGGGGCCTCAGGTTGGAGGATGTGGCCCCAGCTTCAAAAACGTCTTGTAAAGGAAAAGGAAGACATTCTGGTCACAGCTGGGCCAAGCTAAGCGAATGTCATCACCTGGGACCGCCGCTCGTGGCCAATTTTTTGTAAGATTCTGCAACTGGGAGAGGGCAGATTCAGAAGAGAGAAAGTAATACAAACTGCCTTCTGCAGGTCGTGTGCTCTCAGCGAGGGGGGAGGGTGGTGTCATTCGACTTTGCCTTCAGGGACAACTCTGGGTCTGGTCCTGCCTGGGCTCGACAAGCTACGTGGCCAGTTAGTTGTGCTTCTTGAGCGCACGGGCCGCGGAGAATCCAGCCCCAGAAGGAGCCCGGAGGAGAGAGAGGGGAGGAGGGCTGTTTTGGCGGGTCAGGGGGGTTGTCACCTGCCAGGCTCCCGCGAGCCGGGGGGCCGGAGCGACTCCGTCCCGCGGCGGGTGCAGGGGTCGCCCTGGAGCGCCCGATCCTCGCGGCCGGCGTGCGCGCCCCGAGCGCCGCGCACCTGCTGCGGCCCCGCGCGGCTCGGAGCGGCGGGCGGCGGGCTGCGCGCACAGGTGGCTGCGATTGGATGGGCGGGGCCGCGGGGTGACGTCACGGGCTCCGGTCCCGGCGGCAGAAATAGGGCAGCCTCGGCGGCGGCGGCACAGCGGCGGGCAGCGGCGGCTCGGAAGCTGGAGCCGCGACAGCCTCCGGGGCGCCCGGGACCCGCCAACAGCCACAGAGACCGGCCGGGCGCGGAGCCGGGGCGCGACTCCCGCTGCCGCCACGGGGGCGCTCCCGCGAGTGGGAGTCCGGCCACCCGGTCTTCCCTTCGGCCCCAGCTGCTTCAGGTACGCGGGAGCGGGCAGGGTGCCGAGCCGCCGCCGCCACCCTCCGGGAGGCACCCCGTCCGGGTCCCTGCGCCCGCGGGGCCGCGTCTCCCCGCAGGGCCCGGAGCGGGCGCCTGCTCGTCCTCCCGGCCCGCGCCGGGAGAGAGCCAAGTTTGCCCGCTTGGCGGGCGGCGGGCACGGGAGCACGGAACGCGGGCTTGGCGGGGCTCCCCCGGCCCGGGCCAGGACTCGGGGTGAAGGCTGGGGCGCCGAGACTGGGGGCCCGCGTCTGCGGGAAGGACCGGAGGCATCTGGTGGCGCGCAGAGCGCGGCGCGGAACAGTGGGGGCCGCGCGCGGGCTCAGGACCCCTAGCGGCCTCGGCGAGCCGGGCGAGCGGCGGCCCTGGGACTCGGACCCGTGCCCTGGGCCCCGGGCTCACTCCCCCCCGCCCGCCAGCTTTTGCGGGGCAACTTGCGCCTCCTCGCTGCCGCTCAAGGGCCCCCTAACTCGCCCGGCCCTCACTCCCCGAGCTCCCGGCGTCCGGGGCTGAGCGCTGGGCTCGGCGCGGGAGGCAGGGGAGAGGGACCCGGGACCGCAGCCGGCCCAGGGCAGCCTGCAGCTCTCGTTCTGCGGAGGCTGCCCGCAGTTCCGAGCGCGCAGCAGTGTCCCCGGCTGGGGAGTCACTGGGGAGCATTTTGCTTTGGGGGCGCCCAGGCAGGGAGCCTGGTCCGAGGAGACCTCGCCCTGTGGGTGATCCCCGCCTCTCTCTGCGCTAGCGAAGGAAACCCGTTCCAAGTTTCGGGGGACTCGGCTACGCCAGGCAGAACGCTCCTCTTCGGGCGCGTGTAGCCTGGAGTTGGGGTGAGAGCCGCGCGAGCCTTTGCGACTCCCGTTAGCGGACACAGGGGCGCCCGGGGCGCCTTACCCCGGGGCCTGCCTGCCACCTGAGGACTTCGGTACCTTCCGCTCCAGAAAGGGCAGAAACCCGCTGGGGGTAGTGGGGTTTCGTTCAATGCCCGGCACTTGGCAAGCACCCGTGCAGCATGTCCACCTGCTGGAGGTGCCTGCGGCCTACGGAGTGGAGTCCCACTGGGCCTGGATCATCGATCGCCTGGGGAGTTGGTCCCCAGGAGCTGTCCAGGCGAGCTGTCTCCTGATAACTATCCCCAACATTGATGAATAGCGCGTCCACAGCCTCTCCTCCTCTCCCCTCTAGGTGTCGCTTCCGCCGAGGTTTCTGGCAAGTGTAAAGCAGTGCCAGGAGCCTTGGTGAATTTGTTGCAATGCTGCCTGTGCACCAGGAACCGTACTAGACGGGCCCTCGAGATACAAGCATCCATCCACGTTTTGTGAGTCAAAGATAAATAGAATTTCAAGAGGAGGTGGCAAGGCAACTACTGATTAGTGCCCCAGAAATGAGCCTGTGTTACAATCTAGGAAGGGCGAAAGGGGATGGGGGAAAAAATTCTGACTTTTCTCAAAAGTCCCTATTTTTCTACTATCAGGATTGAGGGAAAGCCACAGCTGACTTTTAACAGTGTCCTCTTAATCCTGGAGTGGCCTGGGACCAGCTCCAGGTCTGGGCAGTGGTCAGGTGGAGGTCTCACCTCGGAAGTAAATGGTCAAGGGAACGTGTGGTGTGGCTTCTACGATGCTAGAGCCGCAGCAAGCCTCATGCAGTAGCTCACACGGAAGGCTTGAGCTGATGCCCACAGGGCCCGCGATGTCTGCTTCTCGTCTGAGTTTTATAAGCAGACCGCAGCATCTCTAGACCATTTTTGTTTAGACACACTCAGCCGAATGTTCGTTTTCTTCCCATCCCGGGGGAAAATAGTCATTGATGTGATTGAGCTATTAAAACTGCTCCTTAAGAAGTTGTCCCCGTGGCTTCTGCTCTCTTGGAATTTTATGACCATCCCCAGTTTTTGTTAATCCCAGGCAGGCTCTTATTGTTCCAGAGAAGGGCCAGCTTGTTCTGGGCATTGGGAGAACTTCTGTCCCTTTGGTTGTACCCTGGAGGTGGGTGAGGGAGGGGCAGGTTGGATTTTTCTACCTTGATACATCAGTCACTCAGGATTCTTTTCTGTCCACTGTAGGCTGCAGGATTGTTTTTAAAAAAAGATCTTCATGTTGTGATCTTTTGTTGGACTTAACACAGTATTCCAAAAACCGGAGTTGAATAGTCAAGATTTCCTAAAAATCTACCTTAATCCCTACTTTGTTCTTTTGGGTATATCTTTTCAGACTCAGCCTCCTTGTGCTGCTTATGTATGGTCAATTGTGTGCTTGCTAACTTAATGGAATTAGGTAGTTATTTCAAGAGCACATCTTTCCTTCCAGTTTCCCTCTCAGTGCATCACACAAGGCATGGAACATCAAATAAGACAATTACAGTTGAGAGGAGATGGTACTTTAGCGAGGTATAATCTGAATGTGGGAAGGGTGAGGGTTATTGGAAGTTTTCTTTCTTTGTGTGTGTGTGTGTGTGTGTGTGTGTGTGTTAAGCTTAAGAGTAAATAGGAATGCTATAGATTAGTATATACATTGTGCACAGACTAATTTAGGCATCTAATTTATTAACTGCTGGAACAAATCAAAGACAGAGTAGGAATTAATAGAAAGTGCAATATAATTTCATTATGGTTTGTTGCATGGTTAGCCTGATATATTTCCATACTTAATTTCCTGGCTTGGTATTTTAGGGACTATCTTAGGAAGTTTGACCCCCTTTCATTTTTCCTAAAACACTCAAAAATAAAAACTAAGGTCCTAAACCTTCCAAAAGAAATTAAAATATAGCTTCCTGGTTTTAGGTTGGGGTTTATATGGATTTTATTTCCTTTTCGCACTAGGCAGACATATAGAAGAGGACTACAGGGACCTTTGGTGGTCCCCAGTGGGTTTCTGTTTGTTGATTGCCAACATCCCAGGTGTAAAATGCAATGCACCTCAAGTAACTGGCTTGAACATACAGTTTCTCAGTTAGAAAGGTTGGCAATGCAGGCGCCTCGGGGCCACAGACTTTACCCGTGCTCTTCAAGGTTGGGTGGTATTGCTTGGTTCTGCCAAATTGTCGTCACAATTTCTGGTCCCATCTGTTACAAAGAGAAGCCATTTCCATGTGGCTCATCCATAATGTCTGCTTTGGTAATGTTACCATATTTGGGGAGAAAGCCTAAAAAAGAGAGAGAGAGAGAGAGAGAGAGAGAGAGAGAGAGAGAGAGAGAGAGAGAGAGAACGAACTCATGGATAATCTCCCAAAAAGCTTCAATGGCCCCGAATGTCCCCTTTTCTCAATCGAGGCTGCTTCCCACAGGAGAAAAGAAGTTTGTATTAAACCTGCAAGTTTCACGCTGGTGCTTCTCTCTGGCCTCTGACCCTGTTCCATAAAAACAGCGTCCATCCTGGTCTGTGTTCTCTCGTGGGGCAGATTTGGAATTGACATCCTCACACCAATTTCTCCCTACTGTGTCACAAAGCAAGTCAAAATTTAGCATGTTACATCATACAACTCTGCGGTGCCCCATGATTTTAAATACAAATAAACAAGAAAACCAGTGTAAGATTATATTACAAAGTCAGAAAACCTCTTGGTTCTTACAAGGATCGGGCGGATGCTCTAGTGGTAGATGCCCTAAAAATAGCAAAATCAGCCCATCTAAGCAGAAGGCAAACATTCCATACGTGAGTTTGTGACAAGGTAAGAAACACGACGGCTACCCGGACCTGGTTTTGGTCTCGGTCTGGCGTGGCTTCACACGCAGTGAGTTCCTTAATTCCCTGGGCTCGGTGTTCTGTCTGTGGAGCAGACCGGCTGGCCCCTGGTCCCCCTGAGTGTGGGGGAAGTGAGGCACAGGAGGGAAACCTCAGAGGATGCAATGAATGACTTCTCTTGGAGACGTGATGTCTTAAATATCACGGGATTGTGTCTTATGAGTACTCTGAAAAGGTGGTCCCAGCTCTTTCGGAGGATGATCTCAGCATGGACTGAATGACGTTTATAAACCTGAATTGATCTCAGGAGGAACTCTAGGTTCGACAAAGAAGGTTTGTGACCTTACTGATGGCACCTTCCCATGTCTATAACCAGGAGATTCTTGTGCTCCCTTCTGTCTGAAGGCCAGTAGGGCTATTTGCACTTGAGGAGTAGTGTGCCGACAGGTCACTTTCCCCAGGTGGCTGTCCCATGAGCTGGTGTGCCCATGAGCTGAGGGGCATCTTTGTTGCCTGGCAGTCTGTGCATCACCATGTGGTTTCTTCTTGGTCAATAAAGACAGCAGCAGTGGAAGCTGAGAGCCTGCCGAGTGCTCCCCTCCAGGGGGTGCGGGAGGGGAGCAGCATGGCTTTTCCTCGCCCTGCTCCTTTGGTCTTGGTTGGACCCCTAAAAGCTGGAGGAGTGCAGCTCTTGGCAGCCTTTCGAGGAAAGGGAGGCTTGGGGCTCAAGGTCTCCTTTCGTGCTGTCCATGGATTTCCACATCATGTTAAAAACAGCAGTTTGTCAAAATAAAATATTGCTAAGTATTGAGTGGCAGCAGCGGATGGGGTTAAGAACATAGTAGATATCGAGTCCAGCTGCCTGGCTCGAAGTCCCATCTCTACCACTTATCTGCCACATGGCCGTAGCGGGGAACTTACCTTTCTGTGACCTGTCTCCCCTTTCATCTGCCTAGGTGATACTTATTGCCCTCCTCACAGGGTAGAAATGAGGGCTATGCATGTAAAGCATTTAGGACAGCCTGACATATAGTAATCCTATATAATAAAAACCTAATATGCTAAATGTCTGGTCATCCAGTGGGCTGTGCAACCAATCAAAGTATAATATGCTAATGATATAAGGCTGCTCAACCACTTGCTATGACATGCACTGACCTGCCTCTTGCATCCCTCCCTGGCCTTGAGTGTGCATCGGTCAGGTCCCTTGGCCCAGCTTGTGCTCTCTCACAATCTGGGATCCCTCAGGGGATGTCAGAGAGCTGGTTTTGACCTGACAGCAGAACGACCAGTTGCTATGATGTGCACTGACCACCAGGGGGCAAGACGATGCAGGAGCTGCCCCCTCATAGTCAATGTGCTCCCACAGGGGTAGTGCCACTCAGCCAGAAGCTGGACTCACAGCTGGTGAGCTCAGCAGTGGTGTTGGGAGCCTCTCTCACCTCCACGGCAGTGCTAAGGATGTCTGACTGACGGCTTAGGCCTAAGACGTCAGTCAGACATCCCCTGAGAGTTCCCAGACTGTGAGAGGGCAGAGGCTGGGCTGAGGAGCCCCCCCCACTTTGAGTGCATGAATTTTGTGCACTGAGCCTCTAGTTGCTATAGAAGTGTTAACTAAACAGTCTCTACTTGGTTATTAGACAGATCATCAAAATTGATTTAGACCCAATATTAATTCTTTTTTTTATGAACTGAACTGTCATAAAGCTTGAGTTGTAAATTTTTAGGCTGTTGCTGCTATAGATGTAATGAATTGTCACTCACCCAGAGAATAGAAAGACACATCTACCATGCAAATGAAGGTTGATCTAGTGGTAGCCAAGCGGAGTTCAGCTTTGCAAAGAAGCTGCCTAGGAATATTTCAGGAGTTGGCCTGGCTCCTGTGTTCTCCTGTATTCAAATAAAATCTCCCAGGACCTCAACACAAACCAGATGAATCCAGGGACAAGCCCAGTTGCGACAGGACTGAGCTCCAGCTTCCCAAAACAGAACAGCTGGCTTAAAACCAGAGGTCAGGCTGCGTACTCCTAAGGGAAGTGATTTGCAGCTTGCCAAAATAGCAGTTGAAATGAGCGGGTTTTATTTCGATGCCACCCATTAAAAATAAAACTGGTCTTGGATTACCAGGCAAATTGAAAACTAAGTTTTGTGGCTTGAATGTTTCCTAACTCCTGGAATTGACAGCTGGACATTAATTAGAGTTGGACTTGCTTTTTTAGTTTATTTGGGCTGGAAGGCATGAGCAGGGAGAAAAGACCTTCCCTGTGTGTGCTCAGCCCAGCAGCACTGTTGCTGAGAGTGGGTAAGTAGGGAAAAATTAATAAAGGGAGAGAGGGAAGCAATGTCTTTCTAGTTCTAGCTTGAGTTACTGTTGCTGGTTTTAAAAAATTTCCCAAAGTTCAGCAACTGATTTCGGCAGCGTCTGGAACGTGGCTCTGTGTTCAGAAGAGAACAATTTATGGAGATAGGGAGTCACCCTGCTTATTTTTAGAAAAACTGGCTGCAGTTCGGGAAAGACATTTCTGTTCTCTTTCCCCCCTGTGAGAAAGATGTCCCCTCCTCCCCAGTGCTGGAGGAACCCCCCAGGCCCCAGCTAGAGCGCCAGATGGGGAGTGCTGAGTGGATGGCTGCTGGGAATGCTCCCGTCCTCTCCCAGGTGGCAGCCGAAGCCATACCTTTCCACTTAACTCTGGCTTCTTCAGAGTGCAGAGCAGGGACCGGAGGGGCGCGACTGTGACCTTCACGCTACACTTACCTGACACCTGGACTATTGCCCTAGCAGCTCCAGCTTTGCCAACAAATGTGGAAGATGAGCAGCTGGAGGAACAGATGTAGGAGTGGGAGCCTATGGACCCTTTTTAATTCAAGAAGACACCTTCTCTTACGAGGCAGTCATAACGTATAACCTTGCCTTTTCATGGAACCGTGTTACCGGCCCACACTTTTTAGTCTGCTTCTCCTTCCTGGGGCATTTCTGTCTCAAGCTGGCGACACACAGCAAATCTGGAGAAGCAGCTCTGAGTGTGGAAAGCAGCCAAAGGAAGCCTGGAATGCGGCAGGAGTGTGTGTGTTTGGCGGCCCCAGCATGAGCACTAGTGACCATGTGGCGTCTCTAGCACCCCTTGTTTAGGGTCGGAGTCCTCCAAAGCTGTTGCCTTTGGGGGTGAATAGGGGTGGATTCCTTCCGTGGGCTGTCATGTCCCTCAGGCAGCTAATCTTTTTTGACTGGGGCGCCTTCTCTGGACCAGACCTAAGCCAGGCCCCATGGACTGCTGGCCTCCAAGGAGCTCTGTGTCTGTTCGTCTCCCAGCCATGATCAAGATGCAGTGTGGACCACGTGCAATGAAGCACTAAATAGTGTGGAGCTCACAGGAATCAATAACCCCTAAAGCGCCTTGAGTAAGGGTTGTAAACACTGCACCACGCGTTCCGTCTTGCTCTGCTTCGTAGAGATACTGAAACTGAGGTCGGACTATGTTCATAGTAGAAACCCTTTTAAAAAAAGTACAGCTGCTTGTGCTAGGGGACTAGTCTGTGTCCTTGTCCCCTTTAGTACAATGCCCAGCACATGGCAGGGAGTGGACTGTTTATTGTAGCTGATCCTTAGTTCTTTTCATCCAGGTAATTCGGTGATTACTTTGACTTGCCCATGTCTTGTCTTCTGGGACTTTACGCTGTTTACCGCGGGAGCCTCAGGAAACACCTTGAAAGTGATTGAAATCCCATTATCCATGGGATGCTTGGATTCTGCTGCAAAAATGATTGGTCTTGAAAATATTGGAGCTTATAATTCCGTTTGGAAGCTTGTAGACTGAGATATGAGCTGCCAACTGGCTGCCACGGGCTTAACATGCATTTGTAGAGCACTAGTTGCTTTCTGAGGACACCGAGGAATAGACGCATGGTGACCTCACAGAGCGACCCAGCTTTGTCACCCTGGCTTATTCTTAGAGACGTAGTGGTAGGTGGCCTTTCAAGTGGGCTTCCCCAGAGCCGCTAGCATTTATAGAGCTCCTACTATGCGCCTGGCACTGACTCCTTCAATCCTCACAGCAACCCTACGAGGCACGTATTATGGACTCCATTTTAGAGAGGAGTAAACGAAGGCTCGGAAGTCATATAACTTCTCCATAGTAGAACGGAAAAGTTGTTGCTAAGATTTAACTCAAGTTTTTCTGACCCTGGAGCACAAATACTACCCCACAACTTGCTAGCACTTGGTGACACTTAATTCTAAGCCCTTGCCATTTTCTCAACAGACTCAACAAAATGAAGCCGGGACGTGCTTGGCTGCATCTCGTACTGCTGGGGGCCTCCCTGCAGGCTGCGCCGGGATGGACAGACCCCGGAACCAGCAGAGGCCCGAGCGCCGAGGAGTCGCAGGCAGAGGTATTGTCACTTAGCAGCTGACCTGACACTGCACACTGGCTGCCGCACAGTATCTGGTTTACCCTCTCGCTTTTAGTTGATATCAGGTAGATTGCAGTGTGAGTTTAAATCGGCCCCCTTCTTGGTAGTGGACAAAAGAAGCAACACGCGTTGATACGGACAGGAGGCTTACATCCTGCTGTAAGTAATGGTTGAAAATGCGGTCCAGAACCCAGCTGGAGTTGCAAGGTTTGTCTTCCGCAAAGACCTCGAGAGAACCCCTTTCTGCATATTTAATAAAACCCAGAAAATGCAGACTCATGGGTGGAGCACACCCCTGTGAATTAATGAAGTCTTGTAATTATAAGATATATTTTAAGAGAAATGAATTCCTTTTCAGGTCTATAGATAAAAAGGAGCATGCCGAGAAAGAACTGGCAAGTGGAGGTCCTATGGGAGGCCGCCTTAATGAACAGATGAGAATGATTAACGGTTTGCTAGGTGTATATAAATGCTTCTAAAGTGCTTGGAAAACTTGTTCTCAGATACCTCCCCCGAGAGTCTGATATACTGCTAATTGCTTAGTGAACTTGGCCTTCAGTAATGAAGAGGATTCATGAACTACACCTCACCCTGCTCAGGTAGCAGGCCTCATGAATGTGGGGCTCATGGGGGACTCGGCTTTTCTGCAGAAAAGGTTTTGTATGTGCTGAGCTTTAAGAAATGACTTTGAAGACCCCCTGGGGGTTTCCCCTATGATGCAGTGAATACTGCATCTCATCTAAGAGCTGCTCAGGGCACCTGCACTTCCACTGTCATCCTCCACGCACAACCTTCCCCCCCCCCCCGTTTCCCTCTGTGCACATTTCCTGTCCTATGGGGTGAGAGAAAAATTACCTCAAAAAGTCAACACTGCCAGCGAGCAAATAACGGTACGCAGTGTAGGGTTGGATTAATGCATTTATTTGATCAATTGATATGATTTCTCTTTCATTATTACTTAATTGTAATGCAGTCCCAAACCTACGGGGACTTAATCTTTAGGGAGCTTCCGAAGTCATTTGCCGCACACTTTTCCTGCTAAAGTTAGCGAGGCTTCCTTTTGTGGTGAGCAGATGATTAAACAGAAATCCTATCTTTCCCATCTACATCCATGAAGGACGCAACTTAATGCTCTTTTGAGAGAGTCTGGAGGCTGACTTGCTGGGGAGCACATCACATGGAATGGCTTAATCATTGTTCTCGTATCCGCAGAGAGAGATGATCACCTAAATCCTACAAAAATACTGTGGAATATTTAATAGCAGAGCAAACAGGCAACCATGTAGGTTGTTTACTTAGACTGCTTACTGTTGGGGCTCACTGGCCCACTGCTTCAAATCACTTCTTTCATTTAAAATAGTCCAGTCGATTAAGGTGGAATTTAGATGGAGGTAAATTGAAGACCAGTTAATATCAACTTAGGGTCTCTTTATCTTAGCTGGCAACACCCTAATACTCTGTGTACCAACAAGAAAGAGCAGCTACTGCTCATTCTGAAGAAGGGAGGTTTTTTTGTTTGGGGGTGTGGTTTTGCTCTCCCTCTCCCCCCATTACGATAGAGTCCAGCAGATGCCATGGTCTTTCAGGTCCAGGAATTATTATTTTTTCTAATCCGCACCCGAGGATATGATCCTTTTATTGATGTGAGAGAAAGAGAGGGAGACAAAGAAAGAGAAAGAGAGATATCAATGTGTGTGAGAGAGAGACATCAATTAGTTGCCTCCTGTGTGTACCGCAATCAGGGATCTAGCCCACAACCTTTTGATGCGTGGGATGATGGCTCCCGCCAACCAAGCCACCTGGCCGGGGCGCCAGTTCCAGGAATCTTGTTGCTTCCAGAAAAGGAAGTGATGCCTTTGTAGATTCTTCCTGCAGATGCAACTGCATCGATCCAACTCTCCTTGCTATAGATTGAGTTTTTGCAAAGGGTTGTCACTTCTACCCATGGAGTCTGCTTATAGCAATGATTAGATGAGGTGATGATAATGTGAAGGGCCCAGGACAGAGAATGGCCTCAGTACGTGTTTAGACGGAGACAGAACATTTGTAACTGCTTAGTTTGCTGACCTTGGTCACATTTGATGCACACCCCACTCCTTCCCCCTACCCCCATGCCTTTATCACCTGGGTCTTCTTGCTCAGGAGGCTGTCCCTTCTTTCCACATGCCTGAATCATCCCCTCTTCTGAGGCTCAACTCTGGCGCTCACCTTTTATCCAGAACCTTCTTTGACCACTCTTGGTTACATTCATTCTTTTCCTCTGAACTCCTAGTCTTTGCTACCTTTTTTTCCATGGATAAAGCCTATCTTATCTTTCTCTTCCTCACAGCGTCTGATCATCTAAGAGCAAAATAGAAGCTCAGCGTGCTTCTGAGCCAGTCGATATTTTTTCAACATTATGGTAGTAGTCATGAAGTCACAGGTGCTTTCCAAATCCCTATCAGATGACCTGGTACTTACGTGTGTGACAGCTCCCTGAACAGCGGGCTCCTTTCCAGTGGAGACACGAACGGTCTCCCCAGCAGCCTGCCAGCCAAGCCACGCTTGAATCTTATCCACATCCAAGATAGTCCCTGTGTTAGAGGTTCTGGGTAGTTTTTTTTCCTTTGAGTTGTAGCGATTAACATATCCATAACTCACTGCCCAAACCACATAAAACTCCTCCAGCAGTTTCCTCAGACAGTCTTATTTTCTGGAAGAATAAAAACCAACAGAGTTTCTTGAGACTCACAAAATAAATCTCAAAACCGTCTCAGGAACTAAGTGGTAAAATGCTTCTGTGTGTGTTTTCTTCCTGGGAGTAGTAATTTACAACACACTCATTCCCTTAAGATTTTTAAAGTACTTGCAAAGCATTAATAAGATTTGATTTGCCTTTAAAGTTGTTACACCAATTACTTGAGTGACCTAAGGGTAAATAAGAATTAAATGACCAATGCATGTGTGTTCCGACATTTTTAAAGCAATTACAGCAAATGTGAATTTTGTGAAATTGTTTCACGAACAAAGACGGCAGTTGACATAGCTTCAAGGAGTTTGCCATTTTACAAACATAGATGAAAAGAAATGCAGCTGCGTGGAGTTGCTCTTTAATAAGGGTTGAGTGGCAGAATGGCCTAGAATACTAATGCAATTCTGAATTCAGAAGAAACGATTCTAAGAGATACAACTTATTGAAATTCTGAAATAGTTATATTCTTTCCCCTCCCCTATGCTCTGGCTAATATAGTAAAATCAATGTTGGTAGAATTTCATATTTGGGGGAACCAGGAAAGTGAGGAGTGATGTGGTGGCAGCTCCAGGAACGCACCCCCTCTTGAGGAGCAGGTATTTATAGAGGGCCCTCCACTTTGGGCCCTGGACACTGTGTTCCCCCCACTCACTGGGCTCTGGGGTTGCATGGCGGCCATTACACAGCCTCATGCATCCTCCATGTGTCTTACTGAACTTTTTCAGAATTGCACTTCCTCCTGGTTTCTGGTCCTGTACTAGATAACTGGACACAGTCATGCTGGCTCCTGTGAGAACTGTTAGCTTTGTCAGCCTCAGTGCTTCTAGGCCAGAGATGTGCTTGGAGGTCAGACACCACGTGCTTTTGATCTGTGCAAATTCTCATGGGAAGTCTTGGAGGAAGAACTATGTCTGGTGGTGTCAGTAATAAGGATGACTCCCCTGTTTCCTCACCCCGAGGGTCAGCCTGGGAAAGCCCCATCCTGCCTGGCTGACTGGCCCTTTCCCCTATCTCACGCACGAGACTGCACTCACGGGCACTCCCGCCTCTGAGGGGACGGCTCCTCACCGCAGAGCCCTTACCTGCTCTGGCTTCTGTGTTGGCTGGGCTTTCAGGAGGACTTGGGCTGCTAAGACTGGGCATTAAATTTTAAAAAGCTTTTCTTAATGTGTCATTGTTCTTACACATATGACTGAATCTAAGGCAATAAATACTCCGCTGCCCTTCCTGGTACTGTTCCCCCTCCTCCCCTCTCCTGGCCCTTCCTTTTGATTGGCTGCTGGGGAAGAATAGCTGACCCTCCATGGGCTGTAAGGTCTGCCCAGTGGCATCTCTGCTCACTCTGCCCCTCACTTTGTGGGCTTGGTCCTCCCCGCAGACAGGCCCAGGCTGGATGCTGGGCATTTTCTAAGCTTCGCCTGCAGCACAGGCCTGCATGTATCTCTCCTGTGTGTCCCCGGCCGGCATCACCTTCCTACACACTCACTGTTGCCAACTCCAGCGTTTGACGGGCTTTCAAGGACATGATGGGCAAAGTGTCTCAGCAAGAGGCACAGCGGTCCTTTCGCGGGCGTGGAGCTCTGGATTGCTGCCCTGCACCCCTTCATGAGGACCAAGGCTTCTACTGCAGGTGGGGGGTGGGGCAGCCTCTTGCCTGGGCTTGAACACTCAGCATGGCTCTCCGCTGTGTCAGAGGGGCTGGGTTTTAGTTCCTCAGGTGACATTGGGAGAGCATGGCCTCACCTGTGCAGACGTGTGAGTAAATCCATATTTTCAAGGTGAAAGAAGGTGGCAAATGCTCCAAGTTCATGGGGCTGTTGGAGGAGCTGGTTCCCACCGCAAGCTGGCATGGGCCGTGCCCTGTGCCAGCACCCCTGGAGCTCCTGTGAGCTTGTGAACAGCCAGGGGGACCTGTACGTGCAGATGCTGATGCAGTAGGTCGGGGGCCGGACACTCTCGTTTCTCACGAGCTCCAAGTGATGCCGCTGCGCCCAGTCTCAGGGCACACTGGGCAGGAAAGTTCTAGAGGCGTCCTCCCCTACGTCCCGCATGCACACCTAAGAAGGAGCATCCAGCTGGTGACTTAGCCTGGCTTTTGTCAGCTCCTGCCAGCACGACCGTGCTGATGGCCGCCAGGAAGGGAAGAGCAGTGTGCATGCTGCAGTCATGCCAGGAAACAACATGACGTGGGACGGGCATGGGGGCAGAGGCAGGTAGGGGAGGGGAAAAGGATTTAGGTAGCCTGGGCTTGGAGTCGTTTTCGCCTATTTTCAAGCAAGCAGGTGCAGAGAGATGCTCAGGTCTCTGACCCCAGCACTCCTCCTTGGTTTGTTCGTAGGTGATTTAAATCCTGAGGGTCAGCCACACCCTAAGCTCTCACCCGCCACCACCTCCACGCCACTCATACTGGGGTCCTGTCCCCGTCTTCATCCCCCAGGCCCATCCAGGCTGTTTGGGGGAGCACAGCTGCCTGGCTGGTGTTCTGTTTGCGGTTCTTGTTCTTTATCCTGGGACAGAGGACATGGCTGCCTTTGTCCTTTGGGTTGCATTTCTCCTCACCCACCTCTCCCGGGAGCCTTTTGCTCTCTACAGGTTGGCACGCTGCCCTTTTAGTGTTTTGAGATTACAGGTGACAGAGTTTTAATTGGCTCTGAGAAGTTCAGTGCCCCAGGAAATGAATATTTATGAGTTCACAGAGAACTATTATTTTTTCCCCCTCTTCATGTAGCAGTTACTCATCTAACTACTTTATTTACGACTTTGCTGCTGAATAATCTGTGCTCCTTTGGGACACTGCTCACCCTGTGGTCAGGACAGCAGGCCCCGCGTTGTAAATGGGGCTCTGACTTCCATTTTGGGGGAGTTGGCAGCATCAGGTCTGCCAGGCCCCCATCATCCACTTGATTTATTCTCGGTGACTTACGGGCTGCCTCTCTGGCTTCCCATTTAGAGAGAAGTAAGTGCTTTGCTGGTGTCGGACAGATTGTCACAGGCCTCACGTGAATGGGCCTCACTCTTCCGTCCCAGGGTCTTTGTCCTTATGCCTTCACTGCCGTGGCTGCTGCTCTGAGCTCCTGGCCCTGCCTTGTCTCCACCACCCGGGAGGCGGGGGGCACTGGTTCCAGCAACGCTGGGTGTAGGATGAGGTGGGCCTTGTACTGGAGCAGCGGCCCCTGAGGAAGCTGGAGTGGGGCCAGGGCGATGCTGAGGGCAGGATGTGTGTCCCAGTGGCTGAGAAGCTGTCTGCCCATTGAGCCTGACTTCCCTCTTGATTGGTGACCACACACATTTGCATTTTGGCTTTAGGCATTCCCTTGAGGCAGGGAGGCAGGGACCAAGAAAAACCCATCTCTTTCTTCATGGGGTCCTGGTTCCAAGAGCTTTTGGGGGATTCGATGGGGAGAGATTAACCAGAGAACATATATGCATATATACTAGTACGTAAGTCATGGACACAAGCAATAGGACAGTGAGGCCTGAGGCGGGATGGGGGCTGGGTGGAGGGGGCAACAAAGGAGAAATGGGGGACATCTGTAATAGTGTCCATAATTTTTAAAAAAAAATTAAAACCCGAGCATTCTCATTTAACATTTCATCTTGATGGGGCTGCCCGCCAGCTGACCCTAGAGACAGACAGTTCCCAGCCCCATGCTGCGCTCAGATATTTCAAGGACTATAGTGAAATTCAGAAAACAAAATTAACTTCATTTCAGTTTAATTAAAAAATGTGTTCTGACAGCACTTTGGGGCTTAGCATGGAGTGGCGACCCGGAATCCTGCCGCGAGGGGATCACTACAAGGCAGAGACAGGGCCCCGGTCCTGGCGGGATTGGGGGAAAGGGCAGCTAGTGGTTTACCTGGCGCTTCTTCCTCCTCTCCAAGGGATGGGGCCACACACTCATGTTATGAGGAGTCGTCCCTGAGGATCTGGGCTGTAGTGTGATCGATCGGACAGAACGGTGGGCTGGTGGGTGGGGGTGAGGAGATGGAGGAGAGCCCTGAGGCATGGCTGTCGGGTCAGCGAGTGAGTATAAGTGCCCAGTGATGGCAGTGGAGCTGGGAGTGGCACGGGGCATGTGCAAATGCTAGTGACCCACCTGTTATAGGGCTACTCTCTCTGCAGTCAGAGTAAAGCCTGCTAGCCTTTCACCCTCTGCCAAACTTGAAAGATGGCCCAGTGGGGAGAACCAAGCAGAGACCCATAAGCACTGGAGGAACCTCCTAACTCTAATTGCAGCCGCCAAAACCCTGCTCATTTCAGGATGAGACCACAGGATTGTGGTTGAGGCTCTGCATTCTGGGCCCAGCCTGGCCCGAATGAGATCTGTGCTGCCGAGCCACTCCCTTCTCCCCCTGGACCTCTTCTCAAGAGTCTGGGCCTTTGCAGCCCGGCTTGCTCTTCTGACGACACATCTGGCCCCTCGCAGGCTGAGAGGCCTCAGTGCTCCGGCGGCTTGGCTGGCTCAGTGGGCAGCTCTGGGCCTGGGCAGCCTGATGCAGGCAGCTCTGGGCTCTGGGGAGAAATGGCTGCTGTCCACCTGCCTCTGCTCACCAAGCCCTGTATGTTCCACGTTTCTGCTTTCTCCTCTAGGACATTCGTTGTTTCCAAACCCCATAGTTGTTGTTTCCTGCTGGGGTGCATCACTTGCCCGATGGGCTGCCTGTCTGCACTGGCTCCTAAGGAGCCCTAGTCCTGCCTCTGTCTCAGGGGCCTAGAGTCAGAGCACCCGAGGCTCTCGCCTGTGCCTTCCCTTGCCAGCTGAGTGCTGAGGGGCCCTTCTTCTCTGAGACCTTCAGGTGAGCCATGAGTAAAATGTAGGTGGTAACAGCACCACTGCCAGAGCTGCCACGAGGCCTGAGATGGCACCTGTGATTCCTGGCACTGAGCGCCTGCTCAGAATGTGGCAGTCAGAGCTGTAATCTCCGAACCCCACTGTGTACCTCTCCCTCCCCATGGCCTGGCAGGTCTACCCAGGCCATAGCCCTTGTCACTCCATGTTTAGCAGGTGGCTCTGGGGGTGGGAGAGCCCTCTCCTTGGTGGAAAGGTAAGTCTCCCGGTGTGAGCTCCCCTGGGCCTCCAGGGTCCAGGAGAGCTTGGTACAAAGCAGGATGCTCAGGTATCTGTCAGGTGAGTGAGTGAGTCAGCAATCTCTTATTATTCGTTTGGCATCATGTAGGAATGTGGACTAGGTGACTAGAGCTTCTAGGACTCCTTACAAAAGCAACCCCAGGTGAGAGTCACCTGATCATCTTTGGTTTCTACTTATAATAGAATCTTGTCACAGTTTCAGATCTTTCCACCATCCTTACCGAATCAGAGGAAGCTAAGAGAGTCCTATAGGCCGTGTGTGTGGGAGGGAGCAGAGTCCTCAACTCGGTGGCTGTACCTTCCTGGAGTGGTCCCTGGAGCCTGCGTGGACCATTCTCTCCCTTCTGTGATGAGACCCGTATCACTGGGGCAGGCACACCTGAACCCCCGCCAACAAGGGAACCAGAGAAGGAAATGTAAAGTCAGGCAAACGCAGGATGTTCTGTTCGTGCTCAGAGTTTTCAGTCAGTAGAAATAGTCTGTGGCTGCAGGGAGGGTGGCCGCCAGCTGTCCCGGTGGAGGGAGGAGGTGACCGAGGGCGATGGGGGCAGAAGTTCTCTTTGGAGATGTCATTCCATAGGTGTAAAGCTTCTGATGGCTTTTCCTGACAGTCATCTTAGGACCATTGCATTAAAAGTGTGTTTAAGCTGTTCTATCGTTTAAAGCCCACTCTCTGGATAAAGAAAGCAGAACTCTTTCCCTATTTATTTTCCTTGCTGGCCTTGCACGGGAAGCATGCTCAGAGACTTGCTCTGTCGTAAAGGCCTCGGGTTCCTGTGCTTCTGCTGACGCCACATTTTGTGCATCCGCCCAGGGAAACAGACTTTCATGTGGGCACACTGGGAGACGTCAGATGGGAGAGGCCTGCCAGGCGGTGCTCTAGTTGGAGAGCTTCTAAAAACGGCCCCACCGTGCCTCCTCTGCCTCCTCCGCTCTCTGCTGTTTGGCTGTTACATATGCAGTTGTTTTCACTTCAACATTTGGCTGTGGAGAAGGGGATTTTCTGCCTCATGCTTGGCTGTCCATCCCCTGGCCACGGAGCTCAGGAGTATGTCTTTATGTCCCAAATCAAGGACCTTCTCAGGACACTATTTACCTACCTAGTCTGGGGTTATGAGCCCTGGGTTGTCTGGGCCAATAGGAATATCTGGTGGACTTCAGTCTTAGTCATCAACAGTATCCACTGAGCACCCGGCTCTGAGCGTGCCCCTGGACCAAGTGGTTGACGAGAAATAGGATTTGCGATTCCATTCTGTGGCTTGAAGACCAGTGGGACAAGGGGGTGGGTGGGGGACTGGGAGGTGGATGGAGCAATCCGCAGTTGCTGAAGGAATCGGAGTTAGCAGAAGGAATTACACACCTCTGTCGATTGTTACTCTTTTCTAACCATGTATAGTGATTCAATTAAGTTCTCAACTTCAGCCTGAAGGAAATTCAATCTGTTTATTGGCTAATGAAGGAGGAAGCCGCTCGTGCCTGCCTGCGGGGGTCCCATTCTGCCCACCCCTACTCCCGTCCCACGGCACACGCCTGTCTCACAGGCCAGGCTCTTGCTTTTAGACCCACCTTGGGCTAGGTGTCCCCCCTTGTCCACTGGCTATCCCACTGGGTTTGAACATTTTAAAGAATGGAAACACTTCTATGGCCATGACTACAACAAAATTCTCTGTGCTTCATGGAAATGTGTAATACAGTTTAAACCTAACCTCGTTCTAAACCATTCCTGCGATACAGGAAGAGCTGGCCATGAGCTGCTCCATGCAGGCTGGTGTCTTGCCGTGGAACCACGAGCAGGAAAAGGCACAGGCGGAGCTTTAGGAAATCAGCTGCATGCTCACACATGGTGAGCCACGAATACGTAGAAGGCATATTTGGCTACAGTGTGGGCCAACCCGTGGGTGGCATGAGTTTAGGGCAGAGAGGCACTGGGTGGGAGCTGTGGTCGGGGAGGACCTCTGGGAGGTGGAGGGCCATGGAGAGGGGGAGGGAGATCTGGATGGGCACAGTATGTAAGTGTAGGCGTGGGCTGGAATAGGACCATATCTTGTGGGAGGAAAATGGAGAAGAGACTGGTGGGCTGGGTGTCCAGGCTGCTGGCAAAGTGAGCCACCTGGGACCCTCTGATGGCCAGGAGCAGACTCACCTCACGATGTGCTCATGAGGGTGGGCTCAGGGCATCGAGCACCAGGCAGCCACTCTCATCTCCTTCTGCCCGTCCTCCATGTCTCTCTCCTCCGGAGACTGGCTTCTCCACAGAAGCTGTACACCCCACCCTGTGAACCTCACCGTATTACATCAGCCCCGTGGCCCTGGTCCTGCCATCACATGAATCTCCTGCTCCAGGGCCCTGGACTGCTCAGAGGAGGTCTAGTCTTTGAGAACTTGACTGAAGAAGCATCTGCTCTGGTCCCATTCATAGGGGACAGGCCCACATATGGGAGGTGGCATGTAGGGGTTCTGAGCAGAGGGTGTGGGGACAGGCCTGGGAGAGCGGGAGAGCAGGTTCATGTGAGTGGAGGGGGCTCGCATGAGACCGAGGACCAGCCTCCAGCCTCTCAGAAAGCACTCAGAGCAATGTGCGCTGAGATGGTTAGAGAGCTGGAGTCAGGGGAGGAGGGCCTGCCTCTGGGGCCTTAAATCTGCTCTTCTTTGCCTGCCCACCTTGCTCTACCTGAATCACTGTCTCCTCCCACCCCAACCCGGCCCATCTGTAGCTGGGAAGCTTGGAAGCCTAGCTTAGCCCTCTCTGGTTTTTCCCAGAATACCCGCTACAAAGTCTGCCTGACCTCTGGGCGCTGACTCACATCTCAAGGCCTGTGCACCTGACACCTGGGCCTGTGCCCACACCCTGCCCACCAAAACTGAGCCGGCTTTGGGGCTCGGACGTGGCCCTGTGACTCCAGAGTCTCATATCCTGTGGCTGCAGGGAGTTCCTTTGTGCAGCTGCTTTGAGGTTTAGCTGGAGTTGTTCTTGGGGAGAGTTAAGGGGCTACATGGGAGGCGAGTCCTGGCTTTACCAGGTGCCTCTTCTTAGAGAGCCTGGCACCCGGTGGCATCAGTGAGTAGCACCGCACTTGCACTGTTGCGGGATAATTAGGCCAATCATCATGGACAGCAGGGCTTGCAAGCTGCTCCCCTCCCCCACCCCCCCACCTGGGCTGTGCTCTGCTCCCAGCCAGGTGCAGAGTCTTGTTGCATTAGGAGCGTGGTGTCTGTGTGATGTTTATTTATGCATAACCAAGAGCTAGGGAGTGGTGGGGACAGAGGGCACCTGAGGGTGGGGGGCAGGGTGGCCTCCGGAACTCAGGGCTGGGAGTCTGGATGGCATGTCTCATCCTTTCCTTACAGTAGTAAGGTGGGGATTCCTAACAGGAACTGTGGTTTCTGAGATGGAATTCTTTCTGTCGCTATGAGTGATGATAGCATTAATAAGCAGCTACCATTTTGTTCAAGTTTAACTTCCTTAAATGAGTCTGTGAGGGACTCAGAGGTAGGGGAGCTGTGGGAGGTCTCCTGTGCATTAAGTGGGGGAGCTGGGTGGACAGGCCTTCTGACTGTCCTGCTTATGCTCCTAACCCCCACCCTACCGGCTCCCTAGTACACACACCGTGCTGGTATCTTCTCCCACCCAACAGGAAGGGCCTGCGGGGGAGTCTTTGATCCTAGGAGAATGAATATCTTTTTTGGCTATTTCCTTCCAGTTCTCCAAGGGGGTCTGTTGAGAACTCTGCAGCCACTGTCTTGTGGGTCCCTGAGCATCTTCCCTCATGTAGGGCAGGGCCTGGCCCACTGCGGTGCCCGTGCACATGGGAAGCTGCCTGGCCTCTGGATGGAGACCTAAATGCGATGAGGTCTCTCTGTTTCTGATTCTAGGACCTGGCCTTGGGGCATTCCCGAGGTTGATGAGAGTGTCTCCCTTTCACACCTGGGCTCTGGAGCCCTGATCTGAGGGAGGAGGCAGGATTCCAGCATTAGTGAGCAGGGTAGTCACCAACAGAGAAAGGGTTTTGGAGAGTCAGGACACCTAGTGGGAAAATGTCAGTGTTTGCTCACTCCCGCCAGCCACAGGAAGAGAACAGGATGGTCAGTGCTAGTTGTAGCCAGAAGCGAGCCCGCATGCTCCTTCCGTGAAGGGGCTCTCCTGCCAAGGGTAGGACTGCCCCAGGCAGACGGGCACAGAGCTTGGCCACGCTGTGGTTGTGGGCAGCAGCTCCTTCAGAGGCATGCCTGCCTCATCCAGGTGGGCAAGGGCACCCCACCCACGGAATGGCCATGGCTGGGGAGTGATCAAAGCTGCCCGTGATCCAGGAGAGCAGGGCAGCTCGGTGGGCAGGGCAGGGTAAACACAGTGCCCATTCTGCAGAAAGCCGAGGGGAAGGAATTCCAGCATTTTCGATGCTGGAGCCCATGAGCCAATGGGAAGCCCTAAAGGGTGAGTGAAAGTCAGGGATGCCAGCCTGGGGTGCATGTAGGAGGGAGGTCTGCGGGGACGGCTCTGGTCAGGTGTTGGTGCTTCGCGGTTGACTCTGTGCCACTGATGGAGCCTTCCCCCGACCCCATCTTTCTGGTCATTGCCCACTGGTCACAGCAGAACTGTGGGCCCTGCCCGCCCTGCAGAGGCTCTGAAACATGGGTGAGCTCCTCTTCCACTTTGTGCTGGGGCAGGGTGATGCCCATCAGTCCCGAGGGTGCTGTCTGGGGTGGAAACTGGTGAATTCCAGCAGCCACCAAACAGTGGGTGCTTCCTGGACCCTCCTCTCTCAGTTGTCACAAGGGTCTCATGGGCACGAGCTGAGTCTCACCTTAGTGCTGAGGAAGAGGAAGCTCGTGGAGGTGAGCTGGTGGCTCAGTGTACTGGGTCTGGGGCCCAGCTGTGCACCTGCGGGGCTGCAGGCAGCAGTTCATACCCTCTAGGCAGTCATCCCCGCTCCCGTCACCAGAGCAGCTTCTCAGTTCTGGATTATCTGCATTGAATTATCAAAAACGTACTGATGCCTGTGTCCCAGCCCCAGAGGTTGCACCTTCGTCGTTCCGGGATGTGATCACTGGGTGAGCCTAGGGAAGCAGCTCGGACAGGACGCTCACTTTCCTCACCAACGTCCTTCTCAGGCTCCGCTCTTTAGAGGGCGAGCAGCGTCAGGCTGTTGGGGATGAGGCGTCCATGTCTCCTGCCCCAACACCAGCCCCTCCGGGTGTGGGTGACCAAGGCTGGCCTGGCCCCTGAGCTGGCGGTGCATTCCCCAGCCCTGGAGTGTTGCCGAGTGTTCTCTGTAGACCCCTTCCTCGTTCTCACAACCATCACAGAGGCACCGCCCTGAATCTCACCTTGCAGCTGAGCAAACTGAAGCTCAGGGGCCAGGCCACCTGGGAGGCCAGGGAAACGCTGTTGGTGTTACCTGGGCCTCTGGATGGACCAGCTGCTGGGTGAACAGCCACACAGCCACGCGAGCCATCGGGCACCTTCCCTCCTCTTTGACTCTGCTATACAAGGAAATTGAAAAAGAGCCTTATTGTGCCTTAAAGGCTTTTTAATTATATATAAGTCACTTAATTTAAACTACTTTAAGTTCCATTTTTAATATGTTTTATAGTGGTGCAAAGAAAGTGCTTTCTAATTAAAGTGTGTTTGGGGATTTATCTCCCGGTACAAAAGCAGATGCCCATGGGAGTCCAGGCCAATTATTTATTCAGACAGCGACCAGAAACCACCGAGCGCTGGTGGGAAGCAGGGCGGTGCAGGCGCATGGGAAGGAGTGGGCATCGGGCGCTCCTCCGGTGGGAGCAGGGGGCTGTGAGGATGGCAGGAAGAGGGTGTGGATGGAGGGCTCAGCGGAGGGAGCTGCCCTGTGAAGTGCACAGCTGCTTCCTCCACCCCTTCTCCCACCCGTGCTGCTACTCTGAGGGGGAGCCAGTGCTGGAGAGGGGCCTGCTTATTGGACAGAAGGAGTGGCTGAGCAGGGAAGGTCATGCTCCAGCAGGGAAGGTCTCCACTCAAACAGCCCCTGGGGGGGCCCTTCCCCCTGCCCCCTCCCCCCCGGCCCCTCCCTCGGCCCCCTCCCCCCTGCCACTTTATCTAAAATAGAAAACTCTTCCCCTCTGCCATTCTGTCCCCCTCCCTGTTTTACTTCTGACCGTGCAGCTTTGTAACATACGTGTTTTATGAATTTCGTTTGCTCGCTTGTTGTATGTTTCTCCATGTGAGATCATAAGCGTTGTGGGGTCAGGGGCTGCCAACAGCTGTCTTGGCACTGCTGTATCCCAGGACAGTGCGTGTTTGTTGAATGAATAACTACGTGACCGGATGAGTAAACAAATAGGTCAGGAGGCCGATCAGGGTGTCTGGGGGAGAGTCAGCGTGGTGAGCAGAGGAGGATTAGGCAAAGCCAAGCCCACGGAGGCTGGAAGTGACCAGAAAGGAAGTGAAGAGCTGGCGGAGGCCCCGCCTCGGAGGCCAGGGTGCCCTGGAGGGCAGAGGGGTCACTGGCCGAGCTGTAGGATTGGAAGGGAAGGGGCCTGTGTCTGGGCAAGATGAGAGCTTCTGGTTGGATTAAAGGGTCTTTACTGCCCCTTTTGGGAGAAGAGGTGCGCCTGTCCGTAGGTGCTGGCCACACCACGTGGTTCAGCAACCAGGCTGAAACAGACACTGCCCAACCCTGGCCTGCAGTCCGTTTTCCTGGCTGCGCCCCCTCACCCACCCCTGCACCACCAGGACTCTGCAAGGTTTTGCGTCTTTATGCCGGATCATCTGCATCTGTGACACCCACCTCCCTCCGCCCCTGTGCCTGCCCTGGGCACTCCGTGTACAAAAGCAAGCGTGAGAAGTGGACATGAGGAGCGTGCTGGAGGGTGGCCTTGCTTCCTTTTCTGTCTTTTAATTTTCTAGGTGCCAGCCATTCTAAGTCTCATCTTGGGCTTACAGCGAGCAGAAGAGAAAGAGGGGCAGGTTTGAATGTCATGCTAAGCAGGAGACATGATCTTTTGGAAGGTGCCTGGAGGGTATGATGAATATTTAACCTGTCCCTTTTCCTCCTAGGGGCTATCTGTCCTCCCCCAACACCCACAGGGCAGTCTTGATTTTCTCAGGGCACACGATGTGCTGGGCTTGCTGAGTCCTGCTAGTGTCGCTGGAGGTGACTATCATGGGGGGCCCTGACTCCTCCCCCTCCCCCCTCCGGCGCTGAGTCAGAGCCCCTGGGCTGCTAATGGGAGAGTCGTGCGCGCGCACAGTGATTGCCTGTGCGGAGGCTGAGATGTGGATAATTTTCCAAATCAAAACGTTAATTAGTTTTTAATTTGTTGGGTTGTCTGAGAGAGAAAACTGGAAAGGGCCCTCTTTCCTTCTTGATCTCTTAACCTGGCTGTGTGCAGGCCATTATGTTTAACAAGGTGGAGTGATCAATTCGTCTTTGACATTTATTCCATCAAACGCAATTTTAACGTTTACTTGTTGCTGTGGGAGATTAGCCACGGAAAACTGCCTTAAATTCGGAGTCAACTTTTAAAAAAAATTGTAAATGAATAACCTTTCGGATAGAGGTTCAAAAATTACTTAGAATTTAAAATCCCTAAATTCTCATATAATAGTCTATTCATTCTTTACTTTTAAAAATGAGAAAATGAACTCCTAACTGCTCTTAATTTTTGAAGGCCTGACACATATCCCCACACTACCTTTCATATCTGTGTTTTACAGTTACCATTAATCCCCTTTCTCTTTAGAGAATCACATTTCTCTTATACTGGTCAACCTCTGCTCTGCCTCAGAAAGCACTGGGCAGAATTTCCTGTGAGACTCAGCCCATGTTTCTGATTTGCCCTGGCTAGGCTGTCTGGTCTCCCCATTTTATAGGTGGGTAAACTGTGGTGGGAGATGGCTCTCTCAGGGCTGCAGCTGGTGGAATAGTTATGACCAAAAGCAGGTTATTCAGACTTCCTGGAGGCTGCGAGGGTCCTTGTCTCACAGTATCCCTCAGGGACATATAATAAAATTGATGTTCCTCACATGTGTGCCACAGGGACGCTATTATAGCTTCATAAAAGTGATTTAAAAAACACCAACAACCAAGAAAACAAAATAGATGACTTGCACCTCAATCATAAAGAGATTTCTAATATTTTTTCAAAATTATCTGTACATGGTCTCTCCCTTTTGTCTTGATAACCCTCCATTTACACGCTCCTGTCCTGTTTAAGCACTAGTTTGCTTACACTGATCCTTTTATTATTGGGTGGGAAATAGAAGGGGCACCGATCTTACCATAACAGCCATGTCTGAGCCCAGCGAAGGTTACTTAACTTCCTTTGCCTGTGTTGTCATGCCCAGCCCCACCCTCTCTGTTCTTGGTCTCCTGAGAAAGGCAGCAAAGCCTCACCTGATTGGGCAGGTTGGCGGTGAAGCTGGATAAAAGGCCAAGCAACCCCCTTAGCTATCTACGCATCTTGGGGTTTAGGCCGCCGCCTGTGCCTCTCCTGCCTTTAACATGCCTTTACGGCATTAATAGCCCATCTCCCCCAGAGGACTCGTGGGCAGTTCTCTGTGAGGCAGGAGGTGAGCTCCGACCTCTTGCCTGGGTGGCATTTCTCAAGAACTGGCACATCCTTGTTGGCATCTCCCTTGAACACTTGCCCAGAAAACTCTGTTGTTAGCTGGATTATTCACTTGGCCCTCAAACTAGCCCTTGAGTGTAAGGTTAATCCCCTACCAGGGGTCCTCAAACTTTTTAAACAGGGGCCCAGTTCACTGTCCCTCAGACTGTTGGAGGGCCGGACTATAGATTAAAAAAAAAACAAACTATTAACAAATTCCTAGCACACTGCACATATCTCATTTCAAGCAGGACAGGCAGCAGCGGCAGACACCCGGTGGGCCCAGATAAATGTCATTGGCGGCCGCATGTGGCCCGCGGGCCGTAGTTTGAGGATGCCTAGCCCTTTCTTTATCTGCTTTAAGGCCCAGGCGTGTTATGCTGGGAAACCTAACAATAGGAGGCTTTCTTTCTGCTTTGAACTGAATGATACCAGTGAGTAAAGTGCACAAAGTGCTCGGTGTGGGCTCAGTAAACAGGAGCCCGTGATGGGACACAGGCTGCGTGGGGTGTCATTTTATTCAGCTCTATCCTGCCCGTCCAAGGGAAGATTTTAATTGCAGCATGGGGTCTAGCTAGCAAAAATGAAAGCGATTAGAGTCCAACTTTTAAAATTCAAACGAATGAATGAAAAATAGTAGGAAGGGTTGGTAAAGAAGCATTCGTTTTAAGAGCATCTCAGAAATGAATAAAGTGGAATTTAGATGTCAGAATTTCCATCTTGATCAGCCCTGAGAGCACAGCTTCCATCTCCACTGTATCAAATGGTTTATCCTTTTGTAGCTTCTTCAGGCACTTGGGGCCCAGGGAACTCTGAGGACGGGAGTGTCCTCAGCTCCTCTGAGGCTGGGCCCTGGGCTCACCATCAGGACACTGGCAGGGGCAGAGGGCTGGCCGACAGCTGCCCACCTGAGCAGATGGTGCCCCATTTGTGCCAGGCTCACCTCTGCTTTGTCTACGAGAACCTGGCCCTGTCGCACTCCTTTCCACTCAGCTTTCCCGGCATCTCTTCTTAGTAGTGGGTCCTTTTGACCCCCATTTTCCCCAACCTACACAGCCAACATTTTCCCGGAAGCCACCAAGTCCCTTAATATTTCACGTGACAGACTGAGACTTACCCTCTCACCAAGGGTGGAGAGGAGGTGTGACTGTGGTCTGGGCCTGCGCTACACCACCCTCTTCCTGAGCCTCACGCGCAGCCTAAGCTGGGAGCACAGCTGATGCGGAAGCGAGAAGGCCCCTCACTCATGCCTCCTCAGCAGCTCTCCAACTGTTCTTTGGTAGCTGAGGATCGGTAATAGATTTTTGGATTATGAAAAATATTACTCAGCACTCACATTATATTGATTCAAAAATAAAGATTATGCAGTTCAACGGCACAGTAAAATACAGCTTTACGGAATGGTAATTTTTTACTTAAGCTCCTCTACATTATAGTGGAAGATAATGGATCTGGGAAGGGTACAATGAGGAATAAAGCTGTTGTATTGTATTGGTTAAATGACATTTAAAATGATTCAGCTGTCAAATTCGTGGAAAGGTTATGAACAGTGAATGAATAATCTAAAATTAATTCCCTGCTTCAAGAAAGTGTGATTTATACCCTAATAAAATTAGATTTTAGTTAAAGAAATTTAGTCATTAAGTAATGTCCATGAGTTGACTCTCATTTATAACCATCTTGTTTGAAGCTTCTGCAGCAAATAATTCTCCCCTTAGGCAATGCACCCAGGACCTTGGTGTCAGTTATGTCAGTGAGCTTTGATCTGCTTCAGCTTTTGGGGGGTTGATTTTTAAATACTAGAAAGACAGGTGTTTTATTTTTAATTCTTACCTGAGAAGTGAGGATGTTTTTCCCATTGATTTTTAGGGGCGGGGGCTGGGGGGTGGGGAGAGAAAAACATTGATATGAGAGAGACACATTACTGGTTGCCTCCCACACACCCCTTTGACCAGGAACTGAACCCGAGACCCTCCAGCGCTCAGGCTGACGCTCTAACCACTGAGCCAAGGTGGGAAAGACAGATTTTTATTTAGCCTCAGTAATTGATGGAGCCATTGAACTCATCCTCCCCCAGATGATTTCACCATCCCTTAGTTAGCTTCGCTGATGGCGGTAGTGATGATGACAGCCACCGGGAGGACGGATGTGTGCCAACCACCATGCTCAGCATGGGGCAGACTTACTGTTTCTCTTGGTCATCACAACTACTCTGTGAGGAAGGCACCATCGTGGCCTGTTTTTACAGAGGAACAAACTGAGGCTTCGGAGGTAATCGACTTCCCCGAAGGGGTCAGGGTACAGCTGTATGGAGTTGACCCCTTTGTCATAAACTCAGAAACTGGGTTTATGTGGTTTCTTGCTTGATTTTGAATTCTACCTATGTTTTCTCTCTGTTTTCTTGATCAGCCTTCTTAGGAATTTATCAAGTTTATTATCTTTTCAAAGAACCAACTGTTAGCTTTAAAATTTTGTGGTATAACTTTTTTCTGTTATAATTCATTGATTTCTGCTCCTAACTTGTTTTTCCCTCTAGTCTTTGTGAGCTTCAATTGTCCTTTTCCTAGCTTTTAGAGATAGATGTTTAGGTCATCAATTTCTAGCCTTTATTTCTTCTACATGCATTTAAGGCTATAATTTCCCTCTAACTACTGCTTTAGCCACATCTCATAATTTTTTAAATGCTATTATTCAGTCATCATCCAACTCAAAATATCTTCTCATTTTCTTTGTGATTTTCTTTAGGAAATTATACAGTATACTTTTAGATTCATGGATCAGATATTTGGACATTTTTTCTATAGTCTTCTGTTATTAATTTCTAATTTAATTTCACTACAGTCAGAAAACTGTGTATGTTCTCCATATGATTTTAATAATTTGAAACTAATTGAAACATCCTGATGACTCAGCATATGACTAATTTTTATAAATGTTGAATGGATACTTGAAATATTGTATGGTATGCAGTTGTTGGGCACAATGTTTGATGTACATTAATTACATCAAGTTGTTCATGAGGTTCAAATCTTCTATAGCCTTACTGTTTTTTTTTTTTTCTCTACTTACTCTATGAGTTAGTACAGAGGTTTCTTAAATTCTCCAACTATTATTGTGGATTTGTCAATGTAGATTTCTTCTTTTAGTGTTTTTAAAAAATATTTTTTTTATTGATTTCAGAGAGGAAGGGAGAGGGAGAGATAGGTAGAAACATCAAGGATGACAGAGAATCATCAATTGGCTGCCTCCTGCACACACCCTACTGGGTATTGAGCCCACAGCCTGAGCATGAGCCCTGATTGGGAATTGAACCACGACCTCCTGGTTCAGGGGTTGATGCTCAACCACTGAGCTACACTGGAAGGCAGTTCTTTCAGTTTTGACTTTATATATGTTTAGTCTGTGCTATTGTATGTATGTAAATTTAGGATTGCTATGTATTCCCATTAAAATATTCATTTTATCTTTATGAATCATCTTCTCTTTGTCACTAATAATACTTGTTTTAGAGTCTACATTGTCTACACCAACTTTCTTTTAGTTGGCATTAATATGGTTTATCTTTTTATGTTCAGCCTTTCTTTTATCTTTTTATTTATGGTGTGTCTCTTAGAGGTAGCAAACAACTGAATTTTGTCTTATCTAGTATTTCAATCTTTGTATTTTAGTTGGGTTATTTAGTCCACTTTTTTTTAATGGGCTTACATTTAACACATTTCCCCTTCTGTTCTTTGTTCTCTTTTTTCCCTGTCCTTTCTCATCTTTTTTTTTTTTTTTAATCTATCAGGTTTTTTTTAACCTCACTTTTTTGACCTCATAGCACTAATTTTATCTTCTTTTTTTTTGTATAGTAATATTGAATAGTTTCATATTCAATTTTATTTGAACTCCAGACCTTTTGTGATTATATTGTATTAATTTTAGTTTTCCAAATAGTATTACTTTGGAAGATGTTATTGATGTGTTAAGCAGCCAAAATTAGAACTATTTTTTTTTAAAAAAAATATTTTTATTGATTTCAGAGAGGAAGGGAGAGGGAGAGAGAGAGATAGAAACATCAATGATGAGAGAGAATCATTGATCGGCTGCTTCCTGCACGCTCCCTACTAGGGATCAAGCCTGCAACCCGGGCATGTGTCCTTGACCGGAATTGAACCCAGGACCCTTTCAGTCTGCAGGCCGATGCTCTATCCACTGAGCCAAGCCAGCTAGGGCCAAAATTAGATTTCCTGATGTTTAACCTTCTTTATGTTCTTTTTTCCTTCTTACATAACTGTGCGTTCATCTCAAAATTGTCCTTTTGTTCCGTGTTTTCTTTTATTGCTCTTACTATTAACCTACTGGCAAAGTATTCTCAGTTTTTGTTTGCTTATATATGTCTTTATCTTACGAATTCTTATATTTTCACTGAATTTAGATTTCTAAGTATTTTTAAAGAATTTTAAAGATGTCATTTGTTTCCTGAATCCATTATTTTTTCCTGAAAAGGCAGCCATTGGTCTTATTGTTGCTCCTTTGTATGTA
>PVJC01001100.1:0-22121 GCA_004026665.1 Murina feae | reverse complement strand
ATTGCACCATGTACCATAATGTCCTCATACTCTTTTGTATTTTTCATTTTTTATTTCTCTCTTTCAGATCTTTAGTTTGCTTATTTTCTACTGACCTAGCTTCCATTTTACTAGTTCTCTCTTTAGTTATGTTTAAGCTTCTATTAAATTTATCTGTTAAGCCCTGGCTGGCTAGCTCAATTAGTTAGAGTATTGTCCTGATATGCCAGGGCTATGGATTCAATCCCTAATCAGGATTGCATAAATAAGCAGAACAACATATATATATATATCCCTCTCTAAAATGATTCAATAAAAAATTCTTTCAGTTATTTAATTTTCAGTTCTAGGATTTCTATTTGATTCTTATTATATATTACAATTTCATGGTGAAATTTAACATATTTTATTTTATTTTCCTGAACATATTAGTCATAATTATTCTAGAGTTCATGTCTGATAATTCTAAAATCTGGATAACCTGTGGGTCTGTATGTGCTGTCTACTTTATTGGATTTTAGTCATTTGATCCCATTTCCTGCAATGCCTATTAATTTTGAATTGTTTGCTGGACATTACATCAGAAAAATTGTAAAGTCTGTGGGTAACTTATTGTCTTCCACAGAGGATTTACTTTTCTTTAATCTGCTCAGGAGTAGAAGTTCTTTGAAAATATATGATCTTAACTGAAAGTCAGCTGCATTTACTTGGGCTACTCTTTTTGGGAAAGCCTACATTTTTGTCCCTGTAGCATCATGATATTGTCAAAATCTATGCTTAGTTTTTTAGATTATTTGAAGCTAGTTATTATTTGTTTGTGTCATTTTTTGTGTTGTTGTTTTTGTTTGTTTTTTTTGTGTGTTTTTTTGTTTTTTGTTTTTTCCTCAACTTCTTGCCCTTTATGTGCAGCTCAGGCATAACCATATAACGCAAGAGGAAACTGTTTGGAGAATATTGGGCTCACTTCTTTCTGGCTTCTCTTCTCCGGGTTTTAGATGCTCAAGTTCTGGATGCTTCAGTAGCTGCAACCCATGTACCCACAGTGCAGTGAGACTTTTTAAAGCTCTAAATCATCACTTTCTGTTTGGCTTCTGTACAAAATTGCAAATGCCCCAAAGGAAAAATGTGGCAGTGAATGCAGGGCTCACTTCAATGGACTTTCCTTCTCTCCAAATATTGGCTCTTTGAGTTTTGGCTGTGTTTGTTGTTCATATATGCCTTCAAAAAACTTTCGTTGTTGTTATTGTTGTTGAGAATTTAAGAAACCTCTTAAACAACTTTTATAGTTATTTCTTAATAGAAGGATTGGCTTAATACAAGCTATTCTTTTATAGCCTGAAGCAGAAGTTTATTTCATCTAATTTTCACACTGTCTTTAGGAATTAAATAAAGATGGAATGTTACGCGGAAGCTTTGGAATCAGACTTCAGAATTTAAATCTCAGCTGGCTGCTGACCAAAATGTGAGAACTTGGAGAAGTTTTAACCTCTCCAACCTTCTCCTTCCTCCCATTTAATTAAATATCTGGGAAATAAAGTTGAAGAAACCTTTAAAGACCAGATAATCTCATTTTTATTTAAACTATTCTGAGCAAAATAAAGGAAAACTTCCAAATACATTATATGAAACTAGTATCATTTTAATTCCTAAGACTGAGAAAAACAGCACCTGAAAATTATAGACTATTCTCATGTATGAGTATTAATGCAAGAATATATTTAAACCATAGGAAACAGAATTCAGCAACATGTTTTTAAAAATACACAGTGGTGTATATAGAATTGTATATGCAATGGAATGCTACTCAGCCATAAAAAGGTAAAATATTGCCAGTTGTAACAACATAGCTGGACCCTGTGGGTATTTTGCTAAGGAAATAAGTCAGACAGAAAAGGATAAAAACCATATCATTTCATGCATACTAGTGTGTGCGATATAAAACAAAAAAGTAACAAACAAGCAAACAAACGCATCAATATGGACAACAGATTGATGGTTATTAGAGGGGAAGGGGGTTGGGGGAGGGTTAAATGGGTAAAGGGGATCAATATATGGTGACAAATACATGGTAGGTAACAAATTTAGTTATGGTGATCAAATATGTGGTGACAAATTATAGCTTTTGGTGGGTGAGCACACAATACAGTATGCAGATATTGAATTATAAAATTTATAAAATGCTATTAACCAATGTTACTGCAATAAAAAATATAAAGAAAGAAAAAGAATTTTTTTAAAAGAAAAGGTATTTCAGAAATACAGGGATAATTGAATACTATGAAATCTAAATAAGCCATCCAATTAATAGAGCTAAGGAGGAAAAAAATATTATATAATCATTTCCATAAATGCAGAGAAAGTCTTTGATAAAATTCAACACTCATATTTTTTTTTTCACTCAACAAATGTGTAAGAGCATCTGTTCTAATGTGGCACTGAGAATGCAAAACCGGAAAAGATACTCACGTCCTAGTGGAGGGAAAGAGGCAGGCAATAAGTAGGGGACACGCTGTGCCATTTTTTAAAAAATATTTTAAAATATGTATGGATCTCATTAACATAATAAACATTTTATTTAATAGGCAAACACTAAAGGTTTTTTTCTCAAAGTCGGATACAAGACCAGGATGCCCACTGTGTCCACAGTATTTAACATTAAATTAAGCATTAGCTAAAGCAATAAGAGAAAGCAACTAGAGGCATAGGAAATAAAAATAAAATCATTGCTATTTATAGGTTATATGAATAGAAACCCCAAAATAATCCATGAAAAAAAACTATTACAAATAGTAAGATATTTAGTCAAGTGTCTGGTTTTAAAGTCAATATATAAAAATCACTTGCCATCATATTTACAAACAAAAACGAGTTAGAAGATATAATGGAAGAGAAATCCCATTTGTGATAAGAAAAACAAAATATTCAAAATCCTTAAAGGAAAACGATAAAATACTCTTGAAAGGAATAAAAGTAGACTTGGACCAATTATTGAAAGTACCATGTTGCTCGCTAAGAAGGTACAACCTTATACCACAAGTTGACTTTCTCTGAGTTAATTCACAAATTTTATGCATTTGTAATGAAACTTCCATAAGGTTTTTTTCTAGAGCCATAAAGGTTGGTTATTAATTTTCCCTGTCCCCCAAATGCTAGCTATTTGTGGAGCAGGGAGCTGAGCCGCAGCATGGGAGGAGCTGAGCTGGCTTTACGCACGCTGCATTTGTGGCTACCATATTGCTCTGTAATTTTACTAGTAGCGCTGGCCATGCTCCCTCTTCTGAGCCCTGAGGTGTGAGCGTCCCCTCGGGAACCAGCATTCCGGAAGCTCACTTGGTTCCTTGCGCTGTGTGGCTGGGCTGCTGGCCTCTAACATGAATCTTTCCTTGGCCTCCCCTGGGCTTGAGACCCGTTGCAGAGGTGGCAGTCAGACAGTGTAGTTTGGGGAGGACAGACGTCTCCGTTTTTTCTCTGATATCACTTCCCCTCCTTACCCCAAAAGATGCTAGACAAGAATGCTAAGGCACGAAAGACCATGCCATTTGTTTAAAAATAATAAACATTTTATTTAATAGGCAAATACTATAGTGGCCTGGCACTGAATCGTCTTTTTGGTTTGATGGTGAAGAGGTGGCCCACGTTTGGTGTTTTATCTTCTTTTGTTCAGTAGCTAGCATGGATTTTCAGCTTACTCCCCATAGCAGGCTTTTTGTCCTAAGCTGGTCATTTACGATGAATTGTAGATACTTTATATTAGTTATGAAACTGCAATATATGTCATCAGCCCTTTCCCCCTATTACTTCTCACTGGGTGTTTTTCTGCTTCTCGGGCATTCCAAACTCTACCTCTCCTTAAGCTATTATCTCTCCCTCCCTCCGTCCCCTCTCCCGCTTATGCCTATCTGGAAGCCTGCCCATTCTTCAGTGCTGTGTTCACAGGTTCTTTTACAAATCCCTTTCCAGCAGAATGTGAATATTTATCAAGGAAAAATAA
This sequence comes from Murina feae, assembly GCA_004026665.1. NCBI lineage: Eukaryota > Metazoa > Chordata > Mammalia > Chiroptera > Vespertilionidae > Murina > Murina feae. Next base: position 18,151 of record PVJC01001100.1, on the reverse strand, counting down.
CTCCTTTATTTTTCAGTAATCTATGTTTGTTCTGTAGCCTCCTGTTCAACTGTGAATATCCTCAATGCAGGAACTCAGTGTTTACCAATGTAACTTCTAAAATACTTCGCTGATTGCCCTACTCATAGCAGGAAGATGAGATTCAATTTAGAAAAACCAAGGGCTTAATGTAGTCAGTGGCATGGACTGGCATTCCATATTGTCCATAGATCCTACCCTTTGGAAATGATTGAATTGATCATAATCAATCACCAGATCATGCCAGTGAGCTACACAAGCAATCGTGGTCTTTGCTGTGGCACCGCTGATTGGAACCCTGCTGGTGAGATAACTGGCCCTTGTCATTCTGTGTTTTTCCCCAGGCCCTTCAAAGCACCTGCAATCTAGGTGGAGGGTGGGGTATGGACCTGGAGCAGGTCTTCCACCCGGTACCAGCTCAGATTCCACATCAGGAGGACCGTGAGAGTTGACTCTGCTCATTCAAAACTGCACAATGGATAATATTTTCCCTAAGTCCCCCAAGCGACGAGTTTTTACATTTACAGATAGGTGTGTGTTAAAAGCTTAAAACTCATCCAGCATTGCTGAATGTCGTGTTCTTATGACATTGTTCACCTTTGTGTGAATAAATGGCTGGTAAAGGGTAAGATGTTTGCAAGTAACTGTGCACATGAATTATTCTTCAAAAACACAAAGCCTTTCTTTTCTTGCAGGAATTGAGACGCTTTGAAGTCACAAGAAGAGAAGGTAGGAAAATGCATTCATACCCATTTCCTTTCTCATGTTGATGTCTTGGAAGCAGTTTGTTGAAGCTAAGATGAACTTCAGAATGTGGGAAGCCTGTTCTTTGAAATTTCATGTGGTCTTTTCTGAGTGCTGACTATTTGGCATTTGGCTTCTAGGGACTCAAGAATTGAGTGCCTGGTTTGCTTGCGAGAACTATGTCATCTTCCTTCTAGGATCAGAGGTGGTGGTTGAGGAACTGGCTCACTCATGATCATATTTACAGTCTCTTGCAAGAAGCCTTATTTTATTTTTAGTGAAGTCTGATATAATTATTTAGTTTCACCCAGCAAAAGCAGCATCAACAATAGAAAATGGTTTATGTTTTGAGGTATCTCAATATCTTGGAAAAGATGCCGCTGTGAAAAATACTTCTGATTAGATTTTACAGCTTTAGCTAAGCTGAAATAGAAATAACCAATTACTTTTCCTTTTGAAAACAATTCCATGACACCCTGTTTTCCCTGCCAGAGTTCCTTAGCACATTTGTTTTCCGGTCTCTGAGGTAAGTATATGGGTAGTAATTTATGAAATCTTTCTGTGGAAATTTAAGTTTCCCTTATTGTCCTTCAGCAATACCTAGTCTCCAATATAGGAATGTCTTTTGTATGGTTTATGAAATCATCACCAGCCATCCCTTAATGGAAGGGAAGATGAAGTCAGAAACCAAAGTGAGTTCTTGGTCTAGGATCTGGCCTTTGGTTTTATTATTTTTTTAATGTTGACACTATTACAGGTGTTCCTCCACTTTCGCCTTCTTTGCCTATCTCTGCCCAAGCCCCACCCCCCTCCCCTGACCTTCACTACATTGTTGTCTGTGTCCATGGGCTATGTATATATGCTCTTTGGCTAATATCTTCACCTATTATCCAGTCGCCCCTCCCCCCAACATCCTCCCCTATGATATCTGTCAGTCTGTTCCATGTATCTGGTTTTATTTTGTTCATCAGTTTATCTTGTTCATTAGATTCCACATAATAGTAAGATCATATAGTATTTGTCTTTCTCCGACTGGTTTATTTCACTTAGCATAAAAATCTCCAGGCCCATTCATGCTGTCAGAAGGCATAAGAGTTCCTTCATTTTTACGGCTGCATAGTATCCCACTGTGTAAATGTACCACAGCTTTTTTATCCACTCATCCACTGATGGACACTTGGGCTATTTCCAGATCTTAGCTATTGTAAATAATACTGCTATGAAAATAGGGGTGCATATATTCTTTCTGATTGGTGTTTCAGGATTCTTAAGATTTATTCCTAGAAGTGGGATCACTGGGTTAAAAACAGTTCCACTTTCAATTTTTGAGAACCAGCCATACTGTTCTCCACAGCGGCTGCACTAGTCAGTGTTCCCACCACCAGTGCATGAGGATTCCCTTTTCTCCACATCCTCGCCAGCACTTGTTGTTTGTTGATTTATTGTTGATTTATTGACATTCTGACAGGTGTGAGGTGATACCTCACTGTGGTTTTAATTTGCATCTCTCTGATGATTAGTGACATTGAACATTTTTTCATATGTCTGGTCTTTGTTTTAGATTTAATTACATCTTCTCTGAGGCAATGTCTCCAAAAAGTGGCAATTTTTAAAAAGTGAGCAAATTCCATATTGACTCCCAAATGTAACATATTCCTGCCTCCTGTTTAGCTCTTATTTTGTATACAGCAATGACAGACATAGAATGCCCATTTTATCAAAGTGTATCTCTAGAGCTTGGAAACCTAAACTTTCCACACTATCCATATTAGTGGACTAATCCCACGAGGTGTTTTGCCGCTGTCCATGGTTCTGGAACCTTGAATTCAAAGGATGTAGATAATCTGGTTCTAGGATGAACTTCTGACTTCCATTGTCCATGTCCTCTGAATTGCATCTATAGGTTGAAATTGCATTATTTGGGCCCTGACTGGTTTGGCTCAGTGGATAGAGCGTCAACCTGCGGACTGAAAGGTCCCAGGTTCGATTCCGTTCAAGGACATGTACCTTGGTTGCGGGCACATCCCCAGGAGGAGGTGTGCAGGAGGCAGCTGATTGATGTTTCTAGCTCTCTATCCCTCTCCCTTCCTCTCTGTAAAAAATCAATAAAATATATTTTTAAAAAAATTTAAAAAACCTGCCTTATTTGGGTAGCAAAATTAATTAAATTGGATGAAGGTGGGTGGGGCAGGGAAGGCACGTTCCTTACTGAAAGTTGTGTTCACAATGGGTATGATGACCGTGAGTTGAAGAAAACTAAGCACAAGGAGAGAAGGTAACATGAACTTTGGTTTTGGTTACTATTCAATTCATGTCAGTATTTCTAAGTGTGAATGTTTGGAATTCATGTGCATTGTGGAATTACATTATTTTGGCATCTTCCTGTCCTTTCTGTGTTAGAAATGTGTCTAAATAGTAAGATTGGGGTACAAGAGAACTACGTGTATTTTTCTCAAAGGCATGAAACAGTGTGAGGCTGTCTGAGGATGAGAAGAGGCGTGGTCAGGCTGTCCTCTATTCATGTTGAAGCAGCAGCTTGCACACTGGCTGACCTGCACTCCTTTGGGTTTGTACTGGCAAATCTGTCTTGACACCACATAAACGTTTTTCTTCCTGTTTGCACTGATGTCTTTCTTGCTTGTTTCTGTCAAAGTTGAGTGTTTGAGAATTCCTGAAATAGCCCAGTGCCTTAATGTCAATGCTTATAACCTGGCAGCAAGGAAGGAAAAGTGAACCTCGCAGGTTGCTTAAAAGTATTTCTCTGTCTGAGAATTCATGGGCTTGAGCAGTGGGGTTGTTAATCTTCCCCAGGACAGTGTAGGGGTATACAAATAATAGAGGCACTGTGAATATGTTCATAAGGTATTATTCCTCAAAACAGAAGATATTCCCAAGGAACTAGAAACACCAATCAGAAAGGATATATGCATCCCTATGCTCATAGCAGCACAATTCACCATAGCTAAGATTTGGAAACAGCCTAAGTGCCCATCAGCAGATGAATGGATTAGAAAACTGTGGTACATCTACACAATGGAATACTATGCTGCTGTAAAAAAGAAGGAGTTCTTACCATTTGCAGCAGCACGGATGGAACTGGAGAGCATTATGCTAAGTGAAATAAGCCAATCTGGGAAAGATAAATACCATATGATCTCACTCATTTATAGAATACAATGAATAACATAAACTGATGAACAAAAACAGATCCAGAGACAGAGAAGCATCGATCAGACCATCAAACCTCAGAGGGAAGGTAGGGTAGGGCGGGGGTAAGAGGGAGAGATCAACCAAAGGACTTGTATGCATGCATATAGGCCTAACCAATGGACACAGACAACAGAGGGGTGAGGGCATAAGGGGGGATAGGGGGTAATGTGGGCATAAGGACACATATGTAATAAATTAATCAATAAAGAAATTAAAAAACAAAAACCAAAAAAAACCCAGAAGATATTATTGTCTACCCACTGACACTTAAGGTTGGGGGCCTTAGCTTTGACTTTGAGCTAGAGCTGAAAGAGAAGCAAATAAGTAACACTCTGAATGTTTCTGTTCAGTGTACTAGGCCCAGCAGATCCTGGAGAAGTCTGGAGAGGTAGCCTCTGGATCATAACACCTAGGATATTTTCGTGTTTTTGTTTTGTGTTATTTTAGTCCTATACCTGACTCAGGGCTACAACTGGATGACCAGTTGCAACTTCACACTATATGACTCCTGGACACTCCTCACTAAGTCTGTGAAGCGAGAGGGACTAATATTAGTAGTGGAACTGGAGTCCAGGCTAAATCATAGTGGGGCTGGAGACTGTTAGTGACACGAGGCACTGTTTGCCTGAGACCTGCTCTCTGCCGTGTTTCCCCCTATGGTCCTCCCAGCCTTGGGTCCAGTGTTGTGGTCCCAGACTGTAGCCCAGCTTCCTTCCCTCTGGCTCCACTCACATTGTTCCTCCAGCCCGCATGCTCTTTCTCGAAGGGTTTAGCATACCCTACCTTCTCTGAGAGGTCAGGGATCCTATTAGGTCAGTCCTTTCCTGAGAGTAGAGACCCTCCCCTCACTCACCCCCAGATCCCTCCCAACCCCAGCCCAGGGCCTGTAACTACTCAATAATTGTTTCTTGTATGGATCCTAACCCAATGAGTGATGTCCTGATCAGAAGGGGAGACTTTGGACACAGACATGGAGGGAGGGCACCATGTGATGATGGAGGCAAAGACTGCAGCAGCGAGTCTGTTCTCCAGGCATTGCTGGCAACCACCGGAAGCCAGGCAGAGGCAAGGGGGCTCCTCCCTGCAGCCTTCAGAGACAGCAGGGCTCTGCCAACACCTTGGTGTCTGACTTCCGTTCTGCGGAACTGTGAGAAATTAATTTCTCTGGTTTTAAACCATCAATTTGTGAAACTTTGTCACGGCATCCCTAGGAAAGTGCTGCACCAGGCAATTGCCGGCCTCCTAGTTTCACCATTGTTGATGTTGTACTGCAGAACCTCTCAGGTCTTTAAGATGCTAAGTATGACTGTCCACAACGGGGTGTAACCTGCAGCATTTCCCAAGCTTAGCTTCCCATGGCATCTCAGTTTTGCTGTGGAGCGTTCAGGGGGAAGGAGCACTTACTTCCTCAGTGCCCAGGACGAGATGCTCTGGCACCAGTGACTTCAAGGGCGGTGCAAGGACAGGATGGGAGGGTAGTTGCTCTGAAGTTCTCAGAGACCTTTCGCTTTTTTTTTAATCCTCACCTGAGGATATTTTTCCGTTGCTTTTCAGAAAGAGTGGAAGGGAGAAAGGGAGAGAGCGAGAGAGACGTTGATATTAGAGACACATCAAATGGTTGCCTCTCACATGCACCCCGTCCAGGAGGCAGGGAGCGAACTGCAACCTAGGTACGTGCTCTTGACCAGGAAGTGAACCCATGGCCCTTTAATGCGTGGGCTGACACTCCAACCACTGAGCCACACTGGCCAGGGTGACCTTCGCCATTCTTTACCTCCTGTGACCCTCAGCAACCCAGGACGTGAGCAGGCAGCACCTATACATGCGATGTCTCCCTTCCTAGCCATCTGCTTTTAGCAGCAACAAGGTGGTGGCTCAAATGACTTGATCTTGTGTTATCACATCCAAGGTCTCTGTACCTACATGTCCACTCCCAAGCCAGGCTGCCAAGAGGGACTCTTGTAAGAAAACTTCCTAGGGGAGCTTTGTTTCCAGTTAGCTCTGTGGTGAGGATTCTCAAGGAGACCTGGAGGGAGATACAGATTCAGAGATTTTGGCAGGACTGGTAGGATGTTTTCCTTTTTTGGGGGGAAGGACCTGTACCTTCCCAGCCGGACGAAGCCCTTCCACCTCAGGGCAGTCCCGTATTGTCCTCAGATCCTTAGGGGCAGCATAATCTCACGCTTAGAAACCAGCTACACAGGTGTGAGCTTCACAGGGAAGGCGAGCTGGCTGCTGCATCATCTGCTTTCTTGTGAAGGTGTCCTCCCCACCCCCACCCCGCCCCACCACCCCCAGACACCTATAATTTAATTTTAACTTTTTTTTCTGAGGCTTCAGCACAAGGTGCCAACCTCACCTCTCCTTGCCACTCCCGAGTCCAATCAGAGAGCTGGTGCTGATTGCGGCTGCCAGGTCTCATCTGCTCAAACCAGTCCTTTCTCTAACCGAGGCCATCATGTTGAATTACGGCCACGAGAGAACACTTGAGTGAGCTGAGCAAGTGGCTGGGACGACGCAGCTCTTGTCAGCCATGTCTCAGGAGCACGGGGTCATCTGTGCGCCCTTCCAGATGCCTGTGGCTGTGCTGCGGGTGGAGGCTGTGGGTGTTGGGGTGGGCACCAGTGTCACGTTGCATTACCCAGTGACGGCTCACCCACATGTTCCAGTCCGGACCCGCCTGGCCCGGCTTCTGGCAGGGCTGTGAGGGCGACCTGGGAAGAGGGGATTGGCGGTCACACCCAGCATCAGGGCGGCTCCGGCTGCTTAGCCGTGCACATGTCCTCAGTAAACGTGACCTGCCGTCCTGAGTGTCACTAGAGCCTCGCTCTCTGAAAGCCCTTGGAATTACCCCTGATTGGCAGCTGCCTCTACTAGCCCCGTACAGTCCTGTGCATCTGGAGAACCTCGGCTATCAGGAAAGGCGTCCTGCTCCCCGTTCGCCGTGATTTTGTTCTCTGGCTCTCAGTTGTCCGCATAATGTCTGTTGGCATAAGGTGACATCTGACTGTCTTCCCTGAAGCCGATTAATAAACGCCTCACTTCTTCTGAGGTAACTTCGTTAATGGCTGCAGATGCAGGAAATTTAAAAGGGAGTTGTCCAGATTGGACAGTGCCCGGGGCAGCGGGTCCTTTTCAAATCTGAGCAGGAGGTGGAGTTTCCGGCCCCGCCCTGCCCCCACATGTACGGGGAGCTTGCTCTTTCTCCCCTGCGGTCACTGGGCTCCGGGAAGTTGGGAGTGACGCCTACCTCCTACTTCTAGCCCCACAGAAGCGGGCTGTCCTTTGTCAGCTGCTGGAAAACGACGCTGCACCTGGTTGCAGCTTTCCCCGGGATGACACCGTGGGTGGCCCAGCAGGCTGTTGTTCTGGTTCAAGGCAATGAGTCGGTGCCTAGTTTTTGTCAGGACCAAGGGGTGAGGCATGGAGTCTCGCCTCACCACTTACTTACTCACAGTGTGGCTTTGGGCGAGTGACTCAATCTCACCTGGAAAAAAAGTGGGCGTAGTAATAGTACGGACCAGTAGTCCCAACCCCTGGATACAGAAACCCAGCTTGCGCTGGTTGGAGCCTGAAAGGCGGGCGAAGCTGCAGAGCCCGGGGTGGAGCCGGCTTCAGGAGCGGCTGCTCCCAGGGCTCTCCGCTCTCCGGCTCCTTCTCTCCCTTGGCTAGATGGCCTCTTCTTTTTTATTTTTTCTATCCTCACCCAAGGATATATTGAGTTTTGGAGAGAGGAAAGGGAGAGAGAGAGAGAGAGAGAGAGAGAGAGAGAGAGAGAGAGAGAGAGAGAAAGAAGAGAAGAGAAGAGAAGAGAAGAGAAGAGAAGAGAAGAGAAGAGAAGAGAAGAGAAGAGAAGAGAAGGGAAGAAAAGAGAAATAATCGATTGCCTCTCATATGCACCCAAACACCAAGGACCAAACACACAACCTAGGCATGTGCCCTGACCAGGAATGAGCCTGCAACCGTTTTGGCTTCCAGGATGATGCTCCAACCCACTGAGCCACCCAGGCAGGGCTTGTTGGCCTCTTTTGTGCAGCCTCGCAGGATGGCTGCCCGCAGCGGCAGCTGAGTCCTGACTGCTCCCCACCTTATGGGTGAAGCAGCTTTCCCCAGGATGACACCGGGAAAGTCCCAATGAGGATTATGATTTGCTGGGCTTGTATTATGACTCCAGTTCTAAGCCAACCCCTGTGGCAGGGAAGGGATGGGGTACTGCGATTGGCCAGGTGCGGTCACGTATTCTCCTTATAGGGTTTGCAAAGCCACTCTCACTCAAGTGCCGGAGAAATAGGCACAGAGGAAATGGGCACACACTCAGAGGAAGGGTGCTGGCATATGCAATCTATGCCCCTCACAGCCTCATGGAGATGCTGTGGGGAGGGATGGGGTGTGGACAGCCCTTGGCACAGTGTGGGAGGTGTCAGTGCCAGGGAGGTTGGTAATCTTCACTATGGCTCTTCTTAGCCTGCACCTGTGGGTCTTAAGCATAGAGTGAGGACCGTCTCCAACCTGACCTGCACGCGACCTGCCGATGTAGCCTGTTGACATTTCCTGTGCGGAGTTTTCTGAAGCAGCTCTTTCCCATTCCTCCCCTCCATCAGAGTCCTTGGCTAACTTTCTGCTGCAATCCTCTCATTCTACAATCAGAAGAACCAGATAGCTCCCTTCTTGATGGTGACTTTGAGAACGTAAGGACAAACACTCACAAAACCCCCCTCATAAATCCTTGGGCATCACAGTTAGTGACTCCTCGTGTTTCCTTTTGGTTGCTGCGTTGCAATAAAGCTCAGAGAGTGCAGACCAGGGCCATTCCCAAGGACCAAGCACAGTGCTGGCCGCAGGAGGAGTGGGCCATGGGCAACCCCAAGCTTCTGCTCCCAAGATTCCCCGAGATCATTCCCAGTGCGTGGGCCTCGGGAGCCCGGCTCTGCCCCGTTCAGTGAGCATCGAGGGAGGGGTAGATGCCTGGTACATCCCAGGCTGGCCTGCGCTATGTCTCCACTTATCACAAGGCAGAATCACGGGCATGAGGACTGCCAGGTGGTTTGGCTCTGCAGCCATGGCTTCCGGCTCCCGGCCCCACCTTCTGCTGTGCGTGCTCTTCCCACCAGGGCCCTTGGGAGGCTCCCCGTCCTCAGTGACCATCCTCAGAGCCGCTCTGCTCTTGCTGCCCACGCGCGAGTCCCCCTTCTAGAAAGTGCTCACAAGGTGCTTGTGCAGATGAGCTCTCTTTGGTTGTGACGGGCAAGCTGTAGACCTCGTAGGTGAGGGCAGGGCCATGAACCCTGTGCAGCGAGTTGTGCTTGTTGCGGCATCTCCTTGGTGCCATTGCAATAAGTGGGCATAGGTCCCTGTCTAGAATTTGTGGGGCAGAGTCATATTCCCTGAGAGGCCATAACCCCCAGAGTATGAGGCACTGCAGGTTCCCAGGACAATAAGGCAAGTCCTTCCTGAGACAGCACTGCCCTGAACTCCGAGCTTCTGTCAGGCTCCGAGAGGGGATGGTGCCACTCCCACCAGCCCTGCGGAGGCCCGTCCCTGCCAGGAGGCTCGCTTCTCGATTCTCTTCTCTGAGATCCCAGCACTGAGGATTGGCATTTGTCCTCTTCACCCCTTACCTGGGCCCCAAGCCCGAAGGCGTTTCTCTGCTTTTCAGAAACCCTTGAAATGATCTTCTCCATATAAACATGGAAGCCCTTTCCAGTCGCGTGAAGCCATTTGCCCAGCAATATTAATGCACCGTCGGCAGGCCTCTGGGTTAATTACCTGTGACTCGAGAATCATTTGTTTCTGTCTCTTCTATCTCGTCACTGCTCGGCAATTTTCATTAGGAAACCAGCTACAGAATCCAGCCGATCATTATGGGCCCTTCTTTTCTCGTCATCAGAATTAGTTCGTCTTTTAAAATCTGTTTTTAACGCCTTCTTATTTTCAGCTTGTGTTCTCTTAAAAGACCTCAGCTTCAGAGGGAAGAGCCAAACAGGAGACCGTCTGCAGGATGGGCCGCCTTGTCTCTGTGAGCTGGGTGGGCCAGGCCCTCTCTGACGGGGAGCTGCCTGCTCTGCAGCCATTGGCCAGTGTCTCCCCCTGGGAAGGACTTCACAGTGTGTCTTCATGGGTAATCGCTGGGCTTGGTGACTCAGCCACGGTGTCCCAGGAGGTCTTTGCAGATCGGGCAACCTCCGTTGCAAGACCCTGAGCATCAGCACCCAGCCCGGGGCTCTCTGCAAGCTCCGATTGCAGTTATACTTCCTGTTGCCCAGGGCTGCCACTGGGTTCCGAGAAAAGTTTCTACGGATAGAAAATTTTTTGCAAAATGTTGAATTTTACAGGAGGTAAGATAAGTCTTCCTTGTGCACTGCAGGAAGCCAGGGGACATGCAATGCAGAAATGAGCAGGCTCTGACCAGCCACTGGCTCTGTGAGGTGCATCGAGCACCCACTGGCCTAAACCGTAGGCGGTGTCGTTGCTTGTTTGGACCCCTACATATCCTCCTTTCTTCAGCTCTTCAGCCAAAAGGACACAAGGACCAGGGTGATTATGCAAACTCCTCCCAGTGGCAACTTCTTAATATTTACGTCTTTGGGCTACTCAGAAGCTTTATTTTACATTTTTGGTAGCAGATCCCTTTCTTCTTGGGAAAGGGGGAAGGCGGGGGCTCACTGTGCTGCTCTTTCCAAATGGGCATTATGTGGCAGGTGGGGACACAGGTGGGTGGGGGACCTGGCCTTCCGTATAACCAGAGGTCTTGTTTGGAGCCATTTTTATTTTTAACTAGGAGCACAATATATTGTGCACTCAGGGGGGGTCCCTAAGCCTGGAACGTACCCATCCATCAGCCCTGCCCACCTCACACACACCACCCACTACCCGTCCATCAGCCCCGCCCACCCATCAGCCCTGCCCACCTCACATACCCCGCCGGTCACCTGCCCCTGTACATCCCGCTCACCCTGCTGCCTGCACTGCACCTGCCTCCACGGTTCCGCTGCCGGCCTCCATCTTGGCTGAGTTAATTTGCATACAGCCACTCTGATTGGCTGGTGGGTGTGACTTAGGCGTCCTATGGAAATGGTCAATTTCAATATTACACTTTTATTAGAGTAGATATGCAATTTCCTGTTTGTCGATACATTCATTTAGAGGCAAAGGCTTACTCACTGTTTTAATATAAACTCCTTGGATTGAGGCCGCTCTTAATGGAAAATTTTCACAGCAGTGTCTTATGTAATCCTCATCAACACCCTCTGATGTATGCATTACAATCTTATTCTGTAAATAGAAAAAAACGAGGGACTCTTTGAATGTTGTAGGAAATTGATCACAGAATGAAAATGGGCTGGACCGTGGTCATTCAGGAATGCGCATTCTCGATGGCCATTCAGCAGTGTCAGGCCGTTCTGATGGGAACACTCACACCACACACACAGACGCTTCACGCTGCTGCTGGTGTGCCCGCAGGGCTGGGTCCGCGGGACCTGTGGGTCTGCCGCTGCGGAGAGAAGCGGGACCTCCAGGTTCAGAAGAAACGGGCCTTTGAGAGAAAAATCACAGGCCTGGAAAATGAGTTGTGGGAGTAAAAACGCACGTCAGTCTGTTTGCTTTCCTGATTTTAGCAGCAACTCGCTCTCTCTTTTTGCCGTGAGCAGCATTCCCACTCAGCCGCGGGGCTGCCTCGTCTGAATCTTTATCCTCTGTTCGAGTCGCTGCACGCTTGGGTGACTGTGGCTGTGAGTAGACGTTGACCTGATCGGGTCAGATATAATCTCATGCCTAGAAACTTCAGCTGAAAATAAAATGAGGTGTGTTTTTCTTTTTTTTTAAAGACAGTAGCTTTATAATGCTGTGCTAGCCTATCGTAGTTCCCCTCTTACAACATTTAAAGTAATAACGTCTTACACTTGGATAGTGTTCCCAGGCTGCCTTTGCTCTCAAAGAACTTTCCTGTGTGTAATCTCACTTAATACACATTCCAGAAGGCCTTGGAGGTAGGCAGCATGGAGGTGTTATCATTGGTGTCTGCCAGAGGAGGAAAGGATGCCCAGAGGGGGCAGGGACTCGTCCCGGGTCCCACAGCTCCCCGAGGTGGGGCTGAAGGTTCGGAGGTCTGCTCTGCACCCTCCCACCAGGCCTCTCCACTCACGTGTGCGTTTATGGCAGAAGTTTTCAAGTTAACACCCCACGGTAAAGCACAGCATTTTCAGTGCTGTTTTGGTTCTTTTAAAAATAAATTCTTTTCAAGACAACACTTCTCACCTGTCAGTGAGATGATTCCTGCACCTTGGGAATTCAGCATATTAAAATGTGTGTGCGGGGGGTGAAGGGGGGAGATGGTGAAAGTTAGTCATTTCACAGTACATGTCTGTGGTGAGGCTTAATTATCACTTGACATATTTCATGGATTAAAATGATGACAGTTTAAAATATAGGAAATCCATTCATTATTGTGTGTCAGGTTACATCAGAGTCACCCCCAAATACAGATGCTCCCCAGACAGATGAACCTGGTGCCTCATCGGATAGACATGGGTGGCCCTGAACTGAAACCCAGACCAAGAACCCCCTTCTGCCCCTGCTGTCAGGATCCAGAGGGAGCGCGGGGGAATCCATCGGGGCGCTTTGATTCTTGCGTCATGTTGCAAGTGCTAAGCTCACGATGCTCCCAACCCACTCCCCCCACCCCCCACCACTGGCCTTCTGCAGAATGTCTGATGGGCAAGGTAATTTACTGGGAAGTGGGCTCTGAGGGCACGGGTGACAGCTATTGGAACTGCAAGGGGTGACATACGCTTCCATGTCTGTTGAGAAGCATCTTCTTGGGGAGGCTGCTGGTGCGGGTGGTTTGATAAGCTCAGCCTCCTCTTTCTGCTGAGGAAATAATTACATAATTGCCCCTTCCCACGAGCTTGCTGGAAGAGGAGCTGACCTGTCTGTCCAGATTTCAAATTGGTGTTTGGAGAGCCCCGGGAGAGGGAGCAGATGAAGCCATCTCAGCCATGCAAATGCTGTTTGACATCCACTCGCTCAGTGCTTAGCCACGCCGACAGCAGGGTCCCTGAGGATGCCGTGCCATGGATCAGAGGCCCTCGGACACGGCCCTCGGGATACCGCCCCGGGCCAAGCCCCATGAGACCATCTGAGAGCACACCGGGTGTGCCTCACTCTCTGGTCCAGGCCCCTGCCACCCCTCTTCATTTCCCCTCGCGGCCAATCTTCCTGGCTGCACCCCACCACCACGCTGCCTGCCTGGATGCTCTAGGCGGTCGTGCCCTCCTTGGAAGGTCTGCCTCGCTTCTTGGCTCTGCCATTCACGGAATCAGCTCAACGATCCAACTCCGGATCTGGAATCAGGCTGAGCAGGGGGAGTGATGGGTTTGGGGCCCACGGCTTTACCCAGTGAGCAGCAGAGGTGGGATGTGAGGAACAGAGCCACTGCCATAGACAGGGCTCTCTCTCTGGTTGTTTCTCTCACTTTCTTCTCCTTCTTCCTACTCCGAGGGACAGCCTTTCCCTTCTCTGGAGAATGGCACAGTGTCTAACGCCCTAGATGCCATTTCCTGGGCATGTACGTTCTGGCTGAGTTTTCTAGTTAAATGTCTGCTTTGACTTTTGTTTGAAATAGTTCTAGTTATTTTGTTTTTCTATTGGGAGGAAGGGACCACAGGAGAGTTGTATGATCACAGCTGTCACTGTTAAAACCCCACCATAGCTTTGCTGGAATAACTCGTTTCAGTGCTCCCAGCAGTCCGTGTGGCTGGCCGGCATGACCTGCCAGCATGACCTTCTGTTTTCCAGGTGAGGAAAGGCTTTGGGAGGATGGGCGGTCTGGCTGGCTGCCTGCCTCCGTTGGTACCTGCACACCGGATCCTTTGTGAGAACGGGTCCCTGTGTCTCTCTGTGGTGGCCTCCCCAGGACCCCTGCCCCGAGGACTCTCAGTTCTAAGGTAGATTTGCAGGGCCATTGCTAATGGCCAGCCCTGGAGAAGCTTAGGGAGCACAGCGCCTCTGTGGCCCTGCCCAGTGGGGCGGGAGCAGTGTGGAGGATCGGGGAGACTGCAGCGGCTGGGTGCTGGGAACGGAGGAGAGGATGCTAGTGGCCCAGACAAACGGGAGCCTTCGCCTCTGACTCAGTGAGCTGCAGGCACCACCAGGCTCGCCTCCCACACCCCCAGGGGATCAGAGGGAGAGTTTCCTACTGTGGGCAGGAGACCCAAAGGCAGAAACGAACATGGCCACTGTGGTGGGAGTGCAGGGAGTGGCGGGGGCAGGAGACTTTGCCCACAGGCTGCACCGCCCTGTCCCTGTGGTACGGGGAGTTCTGTGGCTCTGCTCCCACCTTCAAGGGGCCAGAAAGGACTTTTGCCTACAGGTGCTTCTCCTGCCTGCTGGCTAAGGCCTAACCCTCCCCCTCTCCTCTTCAACACCCCCAAAGTCATTTGGGGTCCTGAAGGAGTGGCGCCTGGGGAACTCACCGTGCCTGTATGCCTCCTGTGAGAAGAGCAAACACAAGCTTCTTCTAAGAACCCCGAGCCCAGTGTCTGTCCCATATTTATTTTGAATGACAGGCCTCAAACTGGCAGCCCATGGGCCAGATTCAGCTGGTGGTCATGTTTCATTCGACTTACATAGTATTGTCCCACAGAGTGTTCTTACAAAAATCTGTTGATCTTATTAAGTTGCCAACATTTAAAAACAAGGACATTTTACATATAGATTCAAACAGGGCAGTTATCTTGGAATGTGAGATGGCTTGTTAACCCTGGGTCTACTTGACTTCATGGCAGCAACAGGCTGGCATGAGCAGCCATACCCTTAGAGAGTGCCCATGCTCTCCTGTTTGCCGCAGTCCGCACTGCTCCCTAGTGCCTTCCTGATACTGAGACTAAGTGTCTGAGGCAGTTTTGGAAAATGAATAAGAACAAGTTGAAGCCCTGAAAGAACCACAGTGACTAAATTACGTGAGTGGCGTTCTGTAGGCATTTGAGTTTTTAGGCCTATTTTGAACTCAGGTATAGAACTTGCTAATCACAGCACAGAAGGGATGGTGTCAGGGAGAGGCAGGACAGGGGTGAGGTGGGAGGAGCAGGAAGCAGGGAGGAATTTAGGGTAAAGGCTGAAGTAACCCTTACTCACCCCCTCCTTGAGAATCTCTGGTGAAGCTGGTGTCCCTAGGAGGGCCCTTGGTTTTGGCAGTTAAGTCTCCCATTAAGCCTATTTTCTGATATTTATGCCTTGATCTATAAGCTTTCACTCCAGGCTATCAGTTTGTAAGTGAGTTTCCAGTGTGGTCATTAATATTTGTGCCTGTTTATGTAAGTTATATCTTTAAAATGATTCAGTTGCTTTAAGCATTTAAAAGACATTTCGCATATATTTTAAAGTAATTGCTTTCCAAAAATATTTCCTACTGATATTTTGTTAAATCTAAATGTACATTTATAGTACTCGGTAGACCAGAATAGCTCTGATTTATATGTTTTGATCCTCTGGGTTAAAAGAGAGAGAGAGAGGCCTTAAAACCATCTTTTTAATCACTGTACCTATTCCGAAGAATGCCTTGGCTTCTTGAGAACCAGTCAGTGTTAGGAAAAGAATAAATACGGTGTGTTCTCCGGGCTGATTTAGAATTTAATGAGAGATGACATCTGAGCCCAAGAGCAAGCCTGGCTACCTTTTAATCTGGGCTCCCAAGTCCTGGAGCTTGGAGGAGTGGATGAACTCCTTCTGTGTCAGGTTCTTAATGTGCAAAATTCCAGTGACAAACAGTACCGCCCTTGTGTGGTGAGAGTTAATGCTTGCTGAGTAGCAAGTATTGTTTTAATAAAGTAGTCCTAATTGTATGCTTTGTACATTTTCCGCTTTATTATTTTTATTATTTCTATTTGCCTCTGTAGTTGGTAGTTATTGGGTTCTCGTTACTTTTTTATTAGTCATTTTGTAAAAACTATCTTACGATTTATCATCCCTCCCACACTTATTTTCCCCCCGATGTCCTTAGAGGAGGCAGGCGAACATCACTCGCCTCTAATGGATTTGGAGCTACAGGCAGCTCCTCGCAGCTCGCCGTGGTCTTAGCCACAGCAGTTCCCAATTGGTCGGCTGCTGTGCAGTTAAAGGACTCGCATGATGCCAAGGAGACTTCCTAGGAAAGCAACTAAGTAACAGTGAGAGGGCAGGAGTACAGAGTCTGCGTGGGGACTGTGCACTCCTTTCATGTTGGAGGAGCAGGGCAAGATGGTCCCATTCATCTCAGGTCAGGCAAGGAGCCTATCTTCTAATCTAATAAAAGAATAATATGCAAATTAACCATCACTCCGAGATACTCAAGCCACACCCACCAGCCAAGCCATGCCCACCAGCCAATCAGAGCGACTATATGCAAATTAACCCAGCCAAGATGTCCGTTATTTTGTATACACAGGCACGGAGCAAAGACTGAAGACAGCCTAGAAGGAAGCCAAGTGCTGCAGAAGGGAGCCAATCAGCAGAGAAGGGAGGGAGGGATCAAGGCAGTGGAGAAGGGAGGAAGGGAGGAAGTCTAGGCAGCAGAGACTGGACGAAGCGAGTCAGTAGAGACGGGAGGGAGCGAGGCAGCAGAGACTGTGGAGACGGGAGGGAGCAAAGCAGCAGAGAAGGGAGGGAGCTGAGGCAGCAGAGACGGGAGGAAGCGAAGCAGCACTGCTTCACTCTGGCTCAGGAAGCCCTATGCTTGCAGGAATCTTCCTGCAATGGGCTTCTAGTTCCTATATAAATGAGTAACTAAATGGGAATCAGGAGAGCTCTTCCTGCAGTAGAATGCCAGATAAGAACTATAGAAGGGATGATGGAGTTTAAAAGTCATTGATGGTTACTGAAAACCAACAGTCCAACCTTGGTGACAAATAGATATTTACATATTCTGAAAGCCAGTAGTCCTTCACTAAGTATTTTTTAATTACAAAGAGAAAAATACTACCTCTACTTTGGAGACACTTGGTGGATACCACCTTAACAAAGGGATTAAAGCCAACATCATGTGCCTCTTGATTTTATGTACTGAGGAAGACAAAATGCCAGTGCTGTGGTATTCCTGTTAACAATTTATCACTTGAATCTTATCATGAGAAATCATCAGAAAATTTCAAGTTGTAGGATAGTCTACAAAGTAACTTTCCCGTACTCTTAAAAAATATCAAGGTTATAGAGAAACACAGAGAAGGCTGAGGAATTCTTCCAGATAAAAGGAAACTAAAGAAATGTAACAACTAAATGCAATCTGTAGCTCCTGGACTAAGCAAGAAACATAGCTATAACACACTATTGGGACAATTAACAAAACTTGAATATGGACAATAAATTAGATAATAGTGTTATAGCAATGCTGATCTTTAAAGTTGTACTATAGGAAGATGTCTTGACCTCAGGTTAAAGGCAGCTGATGCCTCTACCTTGTTCTCATATAGTTTCCAAAAAAGTGTGTTTGTGTGCATGTGTGTGTGTGTAATGTGCGTATTTGCATGTGTGTATTATATATTACACATATAAAGAAAAAGAGAGACAGAGGGAGAAATGATAAACAAATAGGGGAAAAGTATAAGTTCCTTGTAATATTCTTGCTATTTTTCCGTAAGTTTAAAATTGTATTGAAATAAAAAGTGATGAACCTATAATAATGTTCACAATAAAGAATCATTCTAAGCATTCCCTTTAAGATCATGAGCAAGATAAGGGTGCCTGCAATGTCTCTTCTATTGAATCTCATACTGAAGGTTTTAGCTGGTACAATAAGGCAAGAAAACCAAATCAACAGTATAGAAATTGGAAAGGAGGAAACCAAACTCTGGTTTTTCACAAATGATATAGTTGTATAAAGAAGCCAAAGACTCTCTGAATAAATTATTGGGACTAACTAATGTATTTTAATCGGGGTGCTAACTATAAAATTGATATACAGAATTTAGTTAAATTTCTATATAGCAACAACAAAGAGAAAATGTAATTTTAAATGATATCACAATCACTGGCATAAAAAACATAAAGTTTCTAAAAATGAATATAATTAATGTATGTAAGATATTCATAGAAAAAAATTGTGACAATTTATTGAAGGACTTAAATTAATGGGTAAGAAAAGTCAATATTGCAAAGAAGTTTATTTTCCCCAAAATGATTATTAACCTTCTGTCAGGTGTACGTGTGC
>PVJC01001099.1:0-101370 GCA_004026665.1 Murina feae | reverse complement strand
CAGGGTAATGATCAGTGTATAAAATCAATTGTATTTCTACACAGTAACAATGACTACACAGTAAATAAAATTAAGAAAACAATTCCACTTACAATAGCATAAAACACTTAAGAATAAATTTGATAAAAATGTGAAAAATTTATAATCAACTACAAAATATTGATGAAAGAAATTAAAGAAGACCTGAATAAATGGAAAGACATCCCATGCTCATGGATTGGAAGAAATAATATTGTTAAAGGTGGCAATACTCTCCAAATTGATCTAAATGTTCTATGTAATCCCTACAAAATCCCAGCTGCAGAAATTGACAAAATAATCCAAAAATTAATATGCAAATGCGAAGGACCCAGCTTAGCCAAAATAACCTTGAAAATTAAGAAAAAAAATGGGCGACTAACTGCAAGATTTCAAAACTTACTGCAAAGCTACAGTAATCATGACATTGTGCTGTGGGCATAGGATGGACATATAGCTCAGAGGAACAGGATTGACAGTCCAGAAATAAACTCTCAACTTTATGGTTAATTGATTTTTTTTTACAAGAGAGCCAGGACAATTAAATTGGGAAAAGAATAGCATTTTAACTGGTGCTGGGACGACTGGATATTCACATATATAAAAAATGATGTTGAACTCCCTCCCTACCTCTTACCACATACAGAATTTACTCAAAATGACCTCAAAATTAAAAACCCTTGTGTCTTAAACAATACCATAAGGAAAGTGACAAGACAAAATGGGGGAAACTTTTTGCCAATTAAATATCTCATAAGGAATATACATCTAGAATATATAAAGAACTCTCACAGCTCAATAATGAAAAGACAAGCATCCCAATTTAAACATGGGCAAAGGACATGGACAGACAGTTCTCCAATGAAATCACACAACTGACCAATAAACACACGAAAACATGCTCAGCATCATTAGCGTCAGCAAGTGCAAATCAAAACCACAGTAAGATGCCATTTCACACCCCGTAGGACAGCGCTCATAAAAGACACAGATAATAGAAAGTGTTGGCAAAGATGTAGAGAAGTCAAACCTGCACGCGCTGCTGATGGAAATTTAAAATGGCACAGCTGGTTTGGAAAGCATTCTGGCAGTTTATCAAACGGATAAACATAGAGTTACCATATGACCCAACCGTTTAACTCCTAGTTATCCACCTGAGAAATGAAACATGTCCACACAAAAAGTTCTACATAAACATTCATAGTAACATTATTCATAATGGCCCAAAGGTGGAAACATCCACACGTCTACCAATAAATAAAAGGGGCTACATTCTACAATGAAATATTATTTAGCAATAAAAAGAGCTGGAGTACTGCTACATGCTGCAATGTGGATGGACCTTGAAAACATTCTAAGTGAAAGAAGCCAGTTAACAAAGAACCACGTAATGTGTGACTCCATTTATATGAAATGCCCAGAATAAGCAAATCTGTAGAGACAGGAAGTAGAATAGTGGTTGCCTAGTGTCGAGAAGGGCCTGGGACGGGGGAAAAGGAGGAGAGTTTGAGAGGTGATGAATAAGAGGTTTAGGGAGTCTTTGGAAAGGCAATAAAAATATGCCAAAATTGATTGTGGTGATGTATGCACAGCTCTGTATATACTTAAAGCCATAGAATTGCACACTTTAATTATTTTTTAACGTGATAAATTTTAATATTGAGAATTAGCTAGTGGGGCTCGGTTTAGACAAGCCCAATTTTGTTGGCAACGTCCAAAGCGTCGTAGCTGGGAGCCAGTCGAACATATGCCTCCTTCTCTCCTTCAAGCCTGATGAGGGTGTTGACCTTGGCCACGCCAGTGTCATAGAGCTTCCGCACAGCCTGTTTGCTCGGTGCTCATTGGCCTTGACACCCACAGGGAGCACAATGGACTGTTGTCTTCTTTCTCCTTCATGGCGGACTCGCCGTCGGGGGGAACTTGACGAAGGCATGGTGGTCAAGCTGGTTTCTCCTAGGAGCGCTGTTCTGAGAATATTTCCAGGGCTGCCTTGGGAGCCGCGGTGCCTTGAGCCATCCGAGGGTGGGAAACATGCAGACCTTCGTTCCGTGGCTGTGCTTCGTGCGGCAGAGCTTCCCCTGCCTTCAGAGCCTTTGCTCTGGCTTCCTTCCTTGCTCTCAGCACCATCTTCATGAAAAGTGGGGGTGCACTTGAAACAGGGGAATTGTACGGCATATGAATCGCATCTCATTAAAGCTGTTGAAAAAGGTGCAGGGGAAGTTAGGGATCAATTTTGGATCGAAAGGGCTTGTGTGTTGTGGGGAGGGTGGTCCTAGCATTGGCACCATAGGAGATGAGGGTTGGAGAAGTAGAGGGATCCCGACTCAGAGGGGAAGAGCACTAAATGCCAAGTTAAGAAAAAAAATAGATTCAATGGTTGCAAATGGATTTTGTCTTAGATGCTATCCCTGGCCAGTTGTCTACTTGCTGTGCTGCGTGGAGTAATCTGAGACTGAGTTTGGTTTCAGGGGGAAATATTCCCTGATTGGCTGCCAAGGTCATTCTCCATCATAACAAAAGCCAGTATTTATTGACAAGGACCTTTGTACTAAGCGCTGTCCTAAATGTTTGATGTGCTTCATCCATGTAATTCTCTTCAATATCCTAAAGTCAGTATTATTATTATCTCTAGTTTATAAACGAGGAAAATTCAACCACAACAGACTCAGGGTCGCATGGCTGGTTAGTGGCAGTGAGGAGTCCGACCCTGGAAGCTGACATCAGCGTCCCCTCTGTTCTGCCACAGTGCCTTTCCCCAGAGCCTGGGAGCTGAGCTTTAAATCTGCCAGCTAGTAGAGGTCACCCTTCCTGGACATGATTAAAGGGGTGTTTGGAGAGACCCATATGCTGTAAAAACTTTCCTCCACACTGTGCAGAGGTCCAGGGACTCCTCCCCCTACTCTCCCTCCCCCCTCCCTCCCCCCAGGTTTTACTTCTTGAGTCACTGTTAGCTGTTCAAGGTCCCTAAGAAGAGTCACAGCTCATCAGTGGACATCTGGGGATTTAGTGTCACTGGCTAGGTGCAGGACCTGGGAACAGAATGCTGGGAAATGTCTGGCGGGGTGTGGGGCAGAGAAAGCAAGTCGTGAGTCTCATGAGTAAACATGCTCCCAGCCCTGATGGTCACAACCTTGGCAACTGGCACCATTGCCTGAGCCTCCACGCGAGGCGTTTATTTCTGAGGACGCTTTGTGCCTGGATGCGACCTTCAGGTGAGGCCAGGGCCTCAGGAGGCTACAACTGGACAAGGTGGCCTAGATGTAGGTGTGCTTGGCTTTCCTGGGTGACCTGAATGCAAAATGCCATGTGCTTCAGGGGCAATGGCAGTTCATTATTTAAAAGGCAAATGAAACTTTTCACCTTGACTGCATTCACACACAAGGCCAACTGAGAATGGGATCAACTAGTAACCAGCAGGCCTGGCACCCCATGGAGTCACCTGTCCGGACTCCTGGAGGTTCTTCTGGGGACAATTATCAGCCAGCTGCCCTGGCCCTGGCAGGACCTCCCAGTGTGGGTGGAGGAGAGTGAGTGGGTAGCCAGGGGTCACCTTTAGTAGAGATCTGGCCTCTTTCTCCCTTAGCACAGAATGAACCCTGATGGGCTGTGAGCCCACCCTGTACCCCAAATCTTGACAGGTTGTCCTTCTGTGCTGGGGGTGGATGGGAGGTATCATGGGCAGAGGCGGTGATGTCAGTTGAGGGGTGAGGCAGGAAGGTCTTGGTTGGCCATAAAACGAGGAGGGGGCAAGTAGCAAGTGCAGGGAGAGACGTGAGAGAAAAGACAAAGGAGGAATTTGTGAAACCTGGCAAGTGCGGGTAGTGTGTGAGGGCCCCACACCCTGGTTCGTCTCAGCTTGTTCTGAGCCTTCTCACATTTCTCCCTGCTCTGGGTTTGCAGGTCAGTTCTGCCACTTACTACTGCGGGTCCTTGTCTATAGAGTAGGTGGAATGACAAGGCGATGCATAAAGTTCCCAGGGTTATGGGGGCATAGTAGGTGCTCAGATAAGTGGTGTCTATTCTATTGTAGATATTTTAAATGTTATTTTAATATAAATATAACAAAATCTACCTCTTAACTATTTTTAAGTATACAATTCAGTTGCATTAGGTACATTTATAATGTTGGGATACCATCTCCACTATCTATTTCTGGGACTTTATAATCATCCCAAATAGAAACTCTGTACCCATTGAACAGTAATACCCCATTCTCCTCTCCCTTCAGGCCCTGGTACCTTCTATCTGTCCCTCTGAATTTGTCAGGTCTAGATTATATCATGGAAGTGGAATCATATAATACTTTACATTTGTGTTTGGCTCATTTCACTTAGCCTAATGTTTTCAAGGCTCATCCCTTTTCAGAGCATATGTCAGCATTTCATTCCTCTTTAAGGCTGAATAATCTTCCATTGTATGGCTATATCCCATTTTGTGTATTCATTTATCCATTGATGGGCATTTGTATTGTTTCCACCTTTTGGCTAGTGTGTGTACTTAGAGATTATAGTCACTCATCATGAAGAAGTAGTTTAGTCTAGGAGATCAGAGCGCAGACCCTGGGACCACACTGCCTGAAGTTACCTACCACCCTGGGATTTTCTTAACCACTTGTGCCTCAGTTTGGTTATCTGTGAAATGGAGATACTAGGCTCTCTGCTCAGGATTCTTGTGAGGAAATGAGTCCACATGTGTAAAGTAACTAGAGCAGTTTCTGGTACTCAGTCACCATTCAGGCCGGTTAACTGTTGTAATTGTGTTGGGAATTGATGCCTTTAACGGGATAGCACATATGAGACCGGTCTGGGTAGACAGGAGTTTTCTCACCTGGGAAGTGGTGGTTGAAGATGAAGAATTACAGAACTACCCAGTGCTAGAGATGAAAGAATATTCACCTATTCAAACTGCCCCCTTTTACCAATGGGGAAACTGAGGCCCAGAAAAGATGGGGACATGGCCAGAATGACAAAAGCAGAGCTGGAGCCAGGCACCTGCTCCAATGTCTAGACTTGGCTTTGCCTCCAAGCCTGGCCTCACCAGCTCCCCTCCTCCTGCTAGGTCTCCTCTTGTGGATACTTCCCCTCTCCAATTGGGGGAGGAGAAGCGGCTTCACCCAGTAGGATTCTGCTCCAATTGAGGGGACTCAGGGACCCAACCTGCGCTTTGACCTTGGCTCAGACACAAGGCCAGGTGTGTGCTGCCCTCTGAGTACCACCTGCCCTTTCTCTTAGCACTTCTGCCCGGCTGGGCGGAGAGGGATGGCGCGTGTCAGATAGCTCTCCGTGTGAGGGTCTTTCCTGGCAGAGGCGGGAGAAAGCAGAGCCGGCCAGCGTGGGTGGTGAGACTTGTTTTAGGATTAGGTACCTGCGCTCACTGAGCACATCTGTTGTTCAGCTGTTTGCGTTCCCTTTGTTCATTTCATTGCTTTTCTGTGAGGTTATTTTTAGAGAATTCCAGCCTGTCTGAGCTCTGCGAAGGGGGACAAGGAGGGTGCAGTCCACACCTGGGCAGGAGATCCAGTTGGACGAGGGGACTTGGTGGCAATGAGACCAAAAGGGCAGTGCCAGTGAGGGATAGGAACCAGCTGCCAAATTGTCCCTTCCTCCTGGAACGGCTGTAAGCTCTTTGATGAAAGATGTTTTTGTTTGTTTGTTTATTTATTCAAAAATGAAGTCTCCCACCTCCTTTAAGGAATGAACGTACCATAAAGACTTGGGTATGGTGGGGGAGCACTCCCAGCTCCTACACGCCTGTTTGGGAAGGAGCGACCAGACCAGCAGGGGAGGGTCTCAGAACTCATGTCACAGAGCAGCTCAGGCAGGAGAGGGACAGGGCACTGCGAGAGGGGACACTGTCTGCACAAAGGAGTAGAGGGGGAAACGGCACATTTTTGTAAATCCACTGTTTATGACTCTGGTGGGAAAATCTTGCCTTTTCTTTTCTATCATTTTCTCTTTTATCTTTACAGCTGGTCATCACTGCAGGAAACTGATGACCAGCAGAGACCTTGAAGTGCTGGTGACACAGACTGGACTGTGATGATCTCATCGCCCCTTCCTCACCTCCCAACCCCCACTCTAAACATATTCATGTGGGTTGTGACTGGGGGACAAGAGTTGGATTTCAACTGAGGAGATGCGGGGCAGTGTCTGGGCGGGGCAGTGGACATGCTGGAGGAAGCCCGCACCAGGGCAGGCCATGGCTCACCTGGGCAGGCCAGGCTGCCATGAAAGCAGACACCCAGTGATGGGGCACAGGGCGGAAGGGAAGGATCCTGCCCCTGATCCAGCAGCTGAAAGTGAGAAGCTGATAATAGCGAGAAGGCCTGAAATGCACCCCATGGTAATCGAGCCGTCTGGCACAAGCCCTCTGGGAAAGGAGGCGATGACCAGCCTGCCAGGCCGCGCTGTGCAAACGTGGGGTGTGGCTGGTCAGTGTCAACAGCTCCTCCCTAATGGCCCCTGGAGCTGGACGCTGGGAAGGGCTCTCATCTCCCGGCCAGAGAGCCGGCCAGTCCTCATCTTCCAGGGTAAGGGAGAGAACATCCAAGACCATGTCCTCTGGCCTCAGGTCTGCGAGAGGCTCAACTTTCCCTGAGACAAAGTCCTTGGGATCCGTGCTTGGACGTTCTGTTAGCTCGGATGGTGTTCTGGGAGCTTTGTTGGCTCCTGAATGCTCATGGCAATAGCAGCCAGCTCTTATATTGCACGCTCCAAGAGCCAGCACTGTTCTCAGAGGTTTTGTCTAAATCGTCTCAGTGAACCCTCCTAATAACCCTGCAGGATAGGAAATAGCTCTGTCATCTCCATTTTCGGTCAGGGAGCCTGGGGCAAGGAAAGGGGGCAGAGGTGAGCTTCAGGTGCAGTTTGGCTCAGAGCAGTGCCCTTCACTACGGGTGGCCCTGCCCTGTTGCTCCATGGCACAAGCCAGAGTGGAGATCGGGTCTCAACTGTCCACGGAGAAACCAAATGTCCCGGAGATGTGGCCTGTGGGTGTGCTGTTGGTGCAAGTGATAGCTTGCCATCAGAACGAACCATCACCTAACTCAGAGCAGAGAGGGATCCTGCCATCTCCACCCCCTCCTAAGTTAGTTCAGCCAGACCTGGAGAGGTTGCCTGGGGGCAGGCAGCTAGAAAATGATGAAACAAGGATCAGAGCTGAGATCTGGGGACAACATCCTTTCAGTTAATCCATATGAGGCTGTGTGTCCCTCTCCCCGACCCCCTCCCTGTCCTGTTCACCCAAAACCCCACAGCAGAAGACAGGGGTGGTGGGTGGCACTTACCTGCTGCAGGTTTCCTGTGGGACTGAGGGCAATGTTGAGTTGATCAGCAGTCCATGCCCTGATCTGGCACCCAGGGAGCCCTACATCTGCTAAAGAGGAATGAGGAGAACTGGAGAGACTTCTCAGTGCCACACTTCCCCAGTTCGCTTCCTCCTTGACTGAGGGCTGACGTCTCTAGAGACCCTTTGACCTGGTACTCAGGTCAAAGGGTCTTGCGATGGCCCTTCCCTAGAGGTCAGCTTGGGTTACATTGGGATAAAGCCTTGGCCAGGTCCTAGAGGGGAGTCTTGGGCCTGGCGTAGTTACCTCCAGACGAAAAGCTGTGCCAGGTAATCATTGCAGGTAATAGCAAAGGCTTTGGATAAAGTGTCCAAACTGGTTTGACATCATTTTGGTGTTTCTCTTATTTTGTGGATTTCTTTTATTTACCTGTTAAGCACCTGTCCTACCTTAATCTCTGTTCTCCAAGGAATGAAAGGCCAGATGAGTGTTGTGTTTATTTGTTTTGTTTGTTGAAGGGTTGTACTCCTCTCTCCTTGCTGCTGAGCCCCCAGCCCACAGGTCCAGGCAGGCAGACTCTTGTGATGCTTGGACCAAGACACAATTATATTATTTCAAAATATATTACAGAGCAACAGTAATCAAAACAATATGTTACTAGCCTAAAGATAGACATATAGACCAATGGGATAGAATAGAGAGCCCAGAAATAAACCCATGCATATATCCGCAACTGATCTTTGACAAAGGTACCAAGAATATACAATGGAGAAAGAAAGGGTGTTGGGAAAATTGGATATCCACATGCAAAAAAATAAATTAAATTGTACCCTTATCTTAACACCACATACAAAAATCAACTCAAAATGAATAAAAAGCACAGTTGCATAAAAAGCAAAAACAAACAAGTGGAAATTCATCAAACTAAAAAGCTTCTATACGGCAAGTGAAACAGTCAACAGTGAAATGGCAACCTGTGGAATGGGAGAAAGTATTTGCAAACTATATTTCTGATAAGGGGTTAATATAAAGACCCCCTATATTTAAAAGTAAACAACCTAATAACCCAATTTTTTTAAATGGGCAAAGGACTTGAATAGACCTTTCTCTAAAGGAGACCTACAAATGGCCAAAAGGTACACAAAAAGATGCTCAACGTCACTAACCATCAGGGAAAATAAATTAAAACCCACAATGAGATACTACCTCACACCTGTTAGGATGGCTATGATAAAAAAAAAAAACCAGTGTGTTGGTGAGGATGTGGAGAAATTAGAACTTTTGTACTCTGTTGGTAAGAACACAAAAAGGTGCAGCCATATGGAAAACAGTTTGAAGGTTTCTCAAAGACTTAAAACTAGAATTACCATATGATCCAGCAATCCTATTTCAGGATATTTATTCAAAAGAATTGAGATCAAGATCTCAAATTGATAATAGCACTCCCATGTTCATTGCAGCACTAGTCACAATAGTCAAGAGATGAAAACAACTTAAATGCTCTTTGATTGATGAATGGATAAAGAGAATGCGGTATACACATGCAATAGAATATTATTCAACCTTTAAAAGGAAGGAAATTCAGCAATTGTAGTAACATGGATGAATCTTTAAGACATTATGCTAAGTGAAATAAGTCAGTCACAAAAAGACAAATACTTCATGATTTCACTTATTTGAGATATCTAACCTAGTCCAACACAGAATTAGAGAATGGAATGGTGGTTTTCAGGGGCTAGGGGAGGGTGAAAGGGGAGTTACTAATCAGTGAGCATCAAGTGTTAGTTAAGAAAGATGAGTAAGTTCTAGAGAGTTGTACAAAATTGTACATCTAATCAACAATATTGTATATTGAACAATTTGTTAAAAAGGTAGATTAGATCTCAAGTTCAGCATTCTTATTATAATAAGAAAAACATTTTAAAAATGCAATTGATCTTTGTATATTGATTTGTATCCTGTAGCTTTGCTGAAATCATTTATTATTGCTAATAATTTATGGAATCTTCATGAGTCTCTACATGTAAGATTATGTCACTTGCAAACAGAGACAATTTTACTTCTTTGTATTCAATTTAGATAACTTTTATTTATTTTTCTTGCCTAATTTGTCTGGGTAAGTCTTCTAGTACAAGTGGTGAAAGTGGGCCTCCTTAGCTTGTTCCTGATCGTATATAAAGGTTCAGTGGGAAAGCCATTAAATTTGCAATCATCAGTCAATCAACATTATAAAACTAGAGGCCCAGTGCATGAAATTTGTGAATGGATAGGGTCCCTAGCAGCTGCCAGCTGCTGGCTGGGGCCTTCCTTCATTCCACACCACTCTCTGGTGGTCAGCGCACATCATAACAAGCAATTGAACTCCCCTTCGGTTGAACTCCCAAGGGGATACTTTGCATATTAGGCTTTTATATATATAGATGTTAACTATAGGTCAAAGGATTTTGATTTTAATTTTTTCTAGCTTGCTTTTATAATTACCACATTACTCTGGGCCCTGTTCTAACTCCTTATAAAAGGAGGGGCCTGTGTTAGATTATCAGGTCCTGATCTTTCTTCTAAATCTACAGTTCCAAGGATGTTATTTAGCACCTCGCAGACATTCAACCAGTGAAAGTTGTAATACTATATAATAAAAGGGTAATATGCAAATTGACAGGGAACGACTGGTCCCTATGATGCTCACTGATCACCAGGGGGCATATGCTCAATGCAGAAGCTGCCCCCTGGTGGTCAGTGAACTTCCATAGGGGGAGTGTCGCTCCACCAGAAACGAGCTCATGGCTGGCCAGCTCAGTGGCCTCTCCTGCCTCAGTGGTAGTGCTAAGGATGTCCAACTAAATGGGTTAGGCCCACTCCCTTTGTATGAGGGACAGCCTAAGCCTTAGACATCCCCTGAGGGCTCTTGGGCTGCCAGATGGATGTCCGACTGCCAGCTTAAGCCTGATCCCCTGGGGAGTGGGCCTAAGCTGTCAGTCAGACATCCCCCAAGGAGTCCCAGACTGTGAGAGAGTGCAGACCAGGCTGAGGGACCCCCCAGTGCACAAATTTTCATGCACTGGACCTCTAGTTATTATGGAAAGACGTACCCTTATTTCCTGCCATGAAGTTTATAATCTGAAGGAAAGATAGGCATACATATATGGGAAGTTCAATGTCAGTAATAGAAGCATAACAGTGCAGTATAAGAAGATAGTACATGATGTATTGCCAAATGAAGGACAACAAAAGGACACCATAAAAGCCATTGCTGGCATGAGTGGCCTTATTAAGAATTAGTCCAGGAATGCAAAAAAGACAATTGTTGAGGACGAGTTTTGGAAGAGAGGTGTATGTCGTGGATATTTGCTGGGTATGGCTCCACATGTTCATTTTCCCTTATTTTGAAAACTATCCCTTCCCCCCTCATCAGCCCAGGAACTGTAGATTGGGCTATAGGTGAGAGCAACATTTCTCCTATCCAAGGATGGACCTGCGACCCAGTTACAGCCAAGGAACAGGTGCAACATCTGCTGAGGCTATTAAGAGAGAGCAAAGTTCTCTTTCTCACTGGGCTTGACCTTGGGGTTCATTTTGCAATACAAACCTCTTGCTACCAGAAGTATAGTCTGTCTGAGGGTGGAACCAACATGGAAGAAGCAAGACCAAGAGATGACACAAGGTCCTCGTGACTTCTAATGAGACTCTGAGTCAAGCCTTGCCCAAAGACAGACCTGTCCCCTGGGCTTTGCAACTGTGTAAACACATTCACTTTCTTACGGGTTGGTTTTCTTGAAACAGAAAACATTCCATTATAGTGTCGGCCTTAGACTAGATTGGAGTGGGTGAAGGTGAATGAAGAGAGCAATCCCGGCAGAGAGGGCGAGGTTGTGGAGTCCATGGAGCTGCATGGAAACTGAATGGGACAGTGTGCAAAATTCCTTGCAAGAGAACGCGTGTTTTCATTTCTCTAGGCGCATTTACCCCTTTGGACAAATCTAGTGGGATTGCTGGAGTGTGGCAGGTAATGGAAGGACAAAGGTAAAGAGAGAGGGAGCTCTAAAACTAAGAGAACAACGACAAATGCTACCAAACTCATCCTAAAAGCTGGGCACCATCAAAGCACATTTCCTATTCTATCCTTTCAGTAGGCACGAGGCATTTTCATTTTTCCATTTTACAGATGAGGAAACTGAGGCACAAAGAATTTGCCATATGTGACCCAGTTAACAAATGCCAGGCTGGGATTTTAACCTGAAAACCCCATCTATCTGACTAGAGCCACACCTCTGCCTTGGGGCAGCCAAGGGCTGGCATGGTGGGGTGGGGTTGGGGGAGGGCACGATGAGGTGGGGGGGGAGGGAGCAGGGTGAAAGGAGGCAGCTGCTGCTGAGAGGGGCCACAGGAGAGCACAGAATTCAAGTCGTTCTCCCCAGAGCTGGCCTTGAGTTGATCATTTGTTCATTTTCACGCATTTTGTTTTAAAGTTTGCTGTTGTCGCCCCTGCACTCAAATTAGCAGCAGTCCTTGCATGCAGCCGCGGACTCCAGGCGCCCGCTCTGGGTCAGGTGTGACACCCCTGGCTGAAGTCACTCAGCGGGGCGTGAGGTCCTCCGGGACAGCCCCCTGCCTCCCATCCTGGCTTCATTTGCTCCTTCTTCCGCTCTGTCTCTTTCCGGCTCTGTGTCTCCTTCCCTCAGACTGCCTCGGGAAAAGCAAAGAAATGTTTTTTAAAGAGAAGTTTAAGGAAACCAAACACTTCTATGTCCAACTATTGACACTGGGTTTGTGCTTCTCCAGCCCAGCCATTCGGGACAAGTCTGTAACGGCCTCTCTTTGCCCCACGGTCTAATGCAAACAGACCATAAAAAAAATAAACTTTCCCCCCAAATATTTTCTTAGGCCTCATTTTATCATGCTTCCTTGTGCCGTCTCTGTAAAAAGGAAGAAAAAGAATGTGGGTTTTCGTTTGTGCTGGGCTAGAGAGGGTCCCATCACCCATTCTCCCCAACAGAGAGGTTCTTCCCAGAGCAGGCAGGCTCAGTCCCTTCCCACTGAGGTCTCCCTCGGCCCTTCTCACCCATTCTTGTCCTCCAGTTGTTGTGTGTTCTCCTGTAAAATGGGCTACTAACCCTTATCTATAAACTGTGAGACATGTGGCAAACACAGGTATCTTTGGGAGTCAGAAAACAGGGCGGGTATAGTGCAAGAGGGATGGTGGACTCTGATCTCCCCGGAGAGAAAACCCCCCATTCAAAGGTACTGTCATTCAACTTAAAAAGAAACAAAAATGAATAAAAAAACCCCAACAAGTGAAAACACTCTTGTTGCTAAAACAAAATGTAATCGCGGGTTGGGTTTGGCCTTATGGCTACCTGTTTTCAATTCCACAAGGATTGTGACAGAACATTTGGGAGAGGTGGCTTAAAATCCACAAACCTCTAGATGGGTGGTGCCCACAATCCATGTACTAAGGGGAAGGAAATGAGGACCCCTCCTTCTTGAAGATAGGCTCTGATAGGGTGGGGAGATGGAGAGCAAATCATAGGGTGCAAATGGCCTGGGGTGAACTCTTAGTGGTCAAAGGCAGAGTGAGAGGAGGTTGGGCAGATGGAGGCCATCCTGGTCTTTATGACAGTTCTGCCAATTTCAGACCTTAGCAACTTAGCTCCATGTGACAAAGCTTTGAACTCTGGGGGACAAAAATCAAGCATTTACCCTGATTCTCCTGTTTGAATTCTAACACGAGTAACCAAATAATAGGAGAAGAGAAGTTCTGAACTGGAATTGCACATTCTGAAGCCCCAGGTACATCAATGGGTCTAGACCGAGTTTGGAATTGAACATCATTGGCTTTCATGATACAAAAGAAATATTTTGTAGACAAGTGTGTACCTTTTGGTAAGCAAATGGATCATCACTTATGGAGTCATCTTGCCAAAAATAAGCAAACCCCAATTCGATCAACCTATAGATCAAACTAGCAATTTAGAGGAATTACACGGTCAGAGGATCACCAAGGGGGTGTAAGCCACAACACCCGCACTGTGTGAAACCCTACAAACGACCCACTTTTTTCACCTTCAAATTTTACTTTATTTGCAAACTATAAAAATTTATTATTTTAATAAAGACTGGTACTGTAGCAGAGACATAAATATTATACATTTAGAGATATTAAATATAAAATCAACACATTTTATAAAAACTCATATGTGCACATCGCATAAACCCGAGGTCTGGGCATTCATGCCCGTAATATTTGCCCTTGAAAGTGGGTAAACCTTTCTGGGAAATGCCATCACAATGCTGGGTGAGGCAGTGCACACCAGCCAGGTTAGATTTCTCCTTGTTGGTGAAGATAACTGCCACACTGTACCACAGATATGGTAGATAATGAGCACATTCTCCACCAAATACGTCCGGAAGGGAAAAGCAGTGGACAGAAAATCTGTACATTGCAAGAGACTTAAGTGTGTTAGGAAAATGTTGAGGATGCACGTGTGGGGATAATGCTGTAGAGCAAGGAAGGAAGTCATTCACATTAGACAGGTAAGTGGTAACTGATAGAAGGCATGGGGGGGTCTGTGGTGAAACTGGACACAGGCAGGAGCCCCTGGGGTGGTTGACTGAATCTGGTTCTTGATTTGAGTGGAGGTGATAAGAGTGTTTACTTTTTAATTTCTTAAAGTAGATACCTATTTTCTGTATTTGTGTGTTTTGAGGGGGGGTTCTTTTTTTTACCATAAAAGACTTTTTGTTTGTTTTCAGCACATGTCCCTGATTCTTTGTCTACCCCTCCCCCACCAGCTTGGAGCCCTTTTGACTATTAGCTGCCAATTTCTGGCTTCTGAATTCTGCCTTTTCCCCATCCTCCTTTCCCTAGATCCTTTCCTAACTATATGTCACATCTATCAGAATGGGCTGCTGTGCTGCGAAGCAAACAACCCTAAGACCTCTTTAGCTTCAAAGACAGGTTTGCTTCTTGCTTATGCTTCATGTGTATGACGTCTCAGCAGGGCCTCTGCTGATCTTTGTTGCTGGGGGACCCAAGGTAAGAGGGCAGCCACCTTCTCAGATCCTCGGGGGCTGTGCCAGTCTGACTGGCAGTCCAGTGCCATGGCATGGGATTGACCCATGTAACTTCTGCTCACAATTCACTGGCCAGAAGTAAGCACATGCAACCGCCCAACCACGAGGTGGGCCAAGTGCCGCGCCATGAATGTGCTCAGAAACATTTGGTAAACAGTGTTCATAAAGCAGCCTTGTTTTGCATGATTCCAATATGCACAAGTTTCAATTACTGTAATTTAGTTAACTAATACCAGTCCCCAACAAAATGATTTAGATTTCAGTCACCACAGTATATGACTGTATTTGCATGAAGTACAAATTTCACTGTCTGCTCTTCAGACCACAGATGACTACACAACAAGGGAGGTGCATCCTGAGGTGACCAATCGCATCACTTCTAAGTCTGTCCACGATTGCTCTCCGTGTATCTGTTACTCAGTTCATGCACAGGCAGTAACGTGTTGCCTCCTTGTCTCCCAGTGATAAGCCCATGTGACATTTTACAGGAATGGGTAATCTGTAGAGGGTTAGCTAGCAAAAATAAAACTATGATGAAGACACACAAAAACTGAATAATGCTGGAAGAGAAATTGGATGTGATTAGAAGATCTAAAAATGACAACAGCCAAGCAAAGACAGGACAAGACCTGGGGGTGCTAGAAATTGTGGTGCTAACCAAATTAGGGAAGTGCAATGAGTATAAGAAAGAAGGCAAAGTCGCTTCATCCTTTAGATTAAATGACACTAGAAGCCACAGAAAGCCACTTCTGGTTGAAATGGAGTATTTTCTTCTACTTTGGATTGAAAACGGTAATATTTTAAAATCCTAATTAGTTGCCTCAATGAAAAAAAAAAAAAAGGTGATTGCAAGGAGACCGAAGGAGAATCTTTTCCTGTCGATGAAGGCTGGGGGCATCATTTTGGAATTAGCATGAGTGATGGATGTTAACCTACTAGCGAAGCTGCTGGCCCAGAGAAGGATGCTGCTGTGAAATTCGCACCCAGGTTCTAAGGAGATGAAGAGGTCCCAAAGGAGATGACGCGCGCGCGCGAAAATCTTCACCTTAGACTGTAAGGTTAGATTTCTCCTGTGGCCCTTTAAATACAGTTCCTCATGCAGTGACCCCCCCAACCATAAAATTATTTTCATTGCTACTTCATAACTGTAATGTTGCTACTGTTATGAATCGTCATGTAAACATCTGATATGCAGGATGGTCTTAGGCGACTCCTGTGAAAGGGTCGTTTGACCCCCAAAGGTTGAGAAACGCTGCCTTAGAGGAATACGCATAGATAGTTAATGGCGTTGCAGGGGCAAAGACTAAAATATTGTGAGCTGGCCCAAATTTAGAAGTAGGACCATGCACCAAGGCCCAGCGAGATGCTTGCTCCACATCCTAAGTTACACAGTGAGAGGAAGGAGGCAAGCCCTGTTCAACTGCTCTGGATACATTTTTTTATAAGGAAACGTTTCATTCTCAATGTTTCTAATGTTTTAAATTTCAGTGTAATAAGTAAATATTAGTTTTCCTAAATTTTCATTTCCCAATGCATTTATAACCAACGTAAGAGTTTAAATGTTTTTTCTTAATTTAGCTTTATTATTGAAAGTGTCACAGATATCCCCCTTTTCTCCCTATGGACCCCTTCTAGTCCTCATCCACCCTCTGCCCCAGGTGAAAGTTTTAAATGTTTCAACATTTTTAAAGGTCACAGAATAATTGTAATTTCCCCCATTGATTAGCAAGATCACTTTGCAGGGTTTCAACTTGCTCAGTCATCTCCACGGTCCTACACCATCATGCAAAGTGCCTGTACCCATCCCGGGCTTGTGTGGAGTGAGGTAACGCGTCCTCCACATCTGTTTGTGCCAGCTCTGTTACGTGGAGTGTGAGAAAACTTCTGGAAAAAAATAACTCGAACCGCTAGGATTAGGTAGGCATAGGGGGTCCAGATATACCTACACGTCACCTTGATGGACTGTGTGTGACCCTGAGTGGAAAATAGGCAACAAACTGCACCCACTTAGGGTCCCGTGCCAGCCTGCTGTGGGATACAGCTAAAAAAAATGTATACTGGACAAAGCAGGTAGACCTGTCAAGCTACAACCATAATAGAGGCTCAAACCCTGGCCAGGGCTGAGCATCCCGGGGCCTCCTCGGGCCATTCGGACCCCGTGGCAATGATGGGACACCCAGAGGTTGTGTGATGCTCAGAGCAGCAGCGTCTGGGCGGGGCGGCGTGGAGGGGCTGTCAGCACCACATGAGAGCCACGGCCTCAGAAGAGGGCTGAGCAGTGGCTGAGCTATAGCACTTTGATCTGCTGAGTGTGTGTGCTCCAGAGAGTCCTCAGATGTTCTGGGGAGGACGCAGGGAGGATGACTAGAAAGAGCCCCCAAGAGGGCCGGTGGAATTCAGACAATGTGAACGTGACCTCGACTTTCCCCACTGGCAGTGAGGCCTGGGAAATGGGGTTAGTTACAAACAGGGTGGCTATATGACTTACTGTTCAAACTGGGAACATTTTAAAGTAACAGGGACTGCTGCTCCTTTAAACCTTGTAAAAATTAAAAGCACTCGCAAATTGTCCCAGGCACACCACACCAAACTCTCACCTTGGTTACAGATGAAATCCAGGTGATTGCAAATTAGCGGTCACCTTGGAATTAATGAAAAGAAATGAATTTGCGCTGAGTTTCAGGCCGGGTTCCCTGGGAGTGGACTTTGAGATGGGGTCGGTGTGCGGGATGTTTGTTAGGGAGTGCTCCCGGGAGCACCTGTGGAAGGAAGGAAGCGAGCAGGACTGGGAAGAGGGAAACGGAAGCTGCAGAGCAGTGTCATTGAGACCTCAGCTGAACCCCCGGAGCCCGGGCTGGGATGACTCAGAGTTACTGCGAGGATGAGAGGGACTGTCTCCCGCCCACACCACCAGTCCTCGGGGTGCCAGTCCCCAGGCTCTCTCCATCGGAGGGCAGATTTCTAGAGGGGCTGACCACTGAAAGAGCTCCCGGCTGTCCCAATCCCGGAGAGGGCGGCATATCACAGCATCCACTAACCGGAAGGGAGAGGAGAATTTGAGAGAAAATATTGTAAGGACTCGTGCTTTAAGTTCAGTCGTCAGTCGGGACCTGCCGAGGAAAGACCCTATTGCATCTGCTTTGAGTAAAGTTGAGCCACAATGTAGTTGGCACACCAATCGTTCATCTGCCCTTGATATTTCCAGAAAGGGGAACTTATTCTCTCAAGTTAATACAATAGCCCCATCCTCTTGGTACTGCCCAGAAAACTCTTTCTCTAAGGTCAATTTCCACTCAACTTCACTTGGTAATGTTTTTACTTAAGACACTTACACAGGGCTTCCTTACACACTTACACACTGTTCCAGGCACAGTGTGATGCACTAGTGAAATATCAGCCCATTTAATTCTCATAACAAACTGGGCAACAGACAAAGACACAGAGACCCTGAGGTTAAGTGATCAAACTCAAGTGGTGGTGCCAGGATTTGGACTCAAGTATCATGTCTCTAGAGGTTGTGCTTATAACCATTATGCATGCTGGCTCTTGATCCATCCTTTAATTTAGCAGATACTGTACCACTGCAAAGAAATTTAACAAGTAGTTATGGTTGCCCAAGTCTAATCTTCGAAAAAAATAAAAATCTATTCTCAGGGGTGATGCAAAGAAGTAAAATAATAACAACAAGAGCAAGAGCAGCAGCAGCAGCAGCAGCAGCAATATTTGCCTCACAGCGAGCTTTCACTATGTGGCAGGCGCTGTCCTAACAGCTTCCCATGCATCACACCCTTGAACCATGGAGAAGATTTAATGCCTGCTCTGAAGGAGATTCTGATTAATTGGGAGGTGAGACAGGAAACAGTTACATACTCACCTGTAAGACATGAGTGATTAGGAGGGGTCTTGATGTACACACAGGACAGGCTGTCACTTGGTGAATCCGTCAGAGAGGGACAGGCTGAGTTCAGATCTAGGGGACATAAACCCTAGACAGATTACAGGATGCCCTCTGCAGGTAATTTTAAAAAATAAGCAAAACTATAAAAAACAACAACAACAAAAGAGCAAAGAAATACAAGAAAAATGCCTATTTTCCCATTATGGTTTTTCGAGTGCTTCTGAAAGAAATTTACCAGTAACAAACTTTTTCCAAACAGCACCTGTAGTTGCCCATGCTTTGCTGGTGCTGAATTTGGTCTGCGGTTTGGGTGATCCAGTTCTAGATAAAATCAGCAAGCGTCACGGATCTTGAAGGATGGACGGGGAGAGAAGAGGAAAGGACGGGCCCGAATGGGGGAACAATGAAGAACTGAGAATGCAGGCCTCGCTGGAGCATACGGTGTGTGCAGGGGAGCAACTAGGTTGGGCAGATAGCTTGGGGCCATGTTTTAAGGCCCTTGAGTTCCTAGTCAAGGGTTTTGTAATACATCCCGTAAGCAATGGGATTCTATGGGAGTCAGATGCAATTTTGTTGCTGTCATTGTCACTCAAAGGCCTTCTGAGTAGAACCCCGTGGCCAGGGTCCCTGGTGACCCCAGGGGCAGCTTGCCTAGGCTGTGGCTTTGACTCTCTGCAGTTGCAGTAAACACCCAGGGCCCCCTCATTGCCCAGCTGCCCTTCCAAAGGAGCCTGACCCCTAGATGCTCTAGGGGGCTGCCCTGAGGTGGGGGCTGCCAGAAAGGGGCCCCAGATTTCCCTCTGCCCCACTACCCAATCATTCTCTGTTCTTGCAAAGAGCAGCCCTTTAGGTATCACTGCTCCAGCCATCTTGGTTTCATCTATCCCTCCTTCTTGCCAGACTGTTAAAATACTTTATTCTCAAGCAAACAAATCCAATCTTGCCACTGCTCTGACCCGAGCCTGCCACGAGGTAGAAGAATGGCAAGAATGCGCTGGGATGGTGTTGGTGCATTTGAAGAAAAGGTTTGGCGAGCCTTCAGATCACGGAGGCACGCCAGAGTTTTACAGACCCAAACAGCAATGCCCCGTCCCCAGCCCTCCTCCCAGGCCCAGCGAGATCCTGGTGGCAGTGCGGGCAGTTTCAGCAGCTGTGTGAACGGCTGCCCTCCTGAGAATGTTCAGATTATTGGTAGCTGTTTCCTTTTTCTGAAGAAAAAGGTCAAACATTGCTTTTCCACCTTCCTTTTATGCATTCAGGTCAAAGCCTCTGGCTCTGCTCTTTTGTGGAATGAAATATCCCGACCCGGCTGCATTCCAGATGGAAATGTTTGTGGAACTCTTGGCCCAGTGCTGGTAAGAGGAGCACGTGCTGGAGGCAATCTCAAAACGCAGGGGAGCCGGGCGCCGACCTCCTGCAGGTGCGTTGTGTGCGCATTTGTCCAGACTGCAAGTTTTCCTCCTCCCCAGCCTGGTTTACACTCGCTGGACTCACACTACGTTGCTGTCCCTCAGGCCTGGCCCGCCCTTCCCATGAAGCCTTCCACGGCCGGCCAGGCCACAGCGGCCTGTCCCTGCTCACACAGCGGTCAGATCGGGTCCAGCTTGACCCTGGATTCAGCTCCTGCTCCTGCGGCTTAGCTGTGTGGAGCCCGCTGAAGGCACAGGCTGCGTTTTCTCAGCACCGGGCTGAGTATAAAGTGTAGATGAGTGAAATATAATTGCACCAATTAGAAGAGGGATTGGCAAGGCCCTTCCCAAGGAAGCTGATCTAGTACATCTAACGATACATCTAACGAGGTGGAGAACTTTTGTTAACTGATTTTCCCAGAGGAAGAAGGCAGGACTCACTTTGATCTGTCTCAGGGGAAAAGCCAAGAAAGTGTGGTTGGAAGAGACCGGGGCATTCAGTAGATAATGGCTACACTTTCTTTCTGAGAGGTTTACAAGTTCGAATAGAGTTCTGCCAGGAAGACAGAAGGGAGGCTGTACCCCTCAATAGGCAACGCTGGTATGGCTTCTAAGTACATGTGCCTAAATGCGTTCGCAGGACACCACACCCTGAGCCTGCCCGGCGCTCGCGTTTCTCCGTCTGGCCTGGCAGGTGTTCTACAAACACGGTATATTCTTAATTCCTCTTTCAGAAAGAAAATGAGTAAATGAATGCACAGAGAGTGCAAGTGAACTAGTCTAGCTTTTGCTCCCAGCTGGACAGTGATGGGAAGGCATTGCTCACGCTGAGTATGTTCTCCAGCCGGGTAACCACAGTGGCGCCGTGGCCAGCGTCCATCCAGAGTTTGGAACTAGAACTAAATCCCTAGTGTGACTATGGCGCCTACATTTGCTGTGTGCCTAGTCCTGAGTTAGGCACTACAGGAAAGCAGGGGGCAAAGACAGGTCCAGCAAGAAGGACTCACGCTGTGGGCTTTCAACCCCAAACCCTGTCCGAGACTCAAGTCTCTGTGCACAGCCGCTGGCGTGACACCAGTCACATGGACGGCCCTTGTTTTCAGCAAAAACAAGTCATTAAGATTGAGCTAGCAAATCTTCAGGGAAGACAGCCCAGTCCTAACCTCCGTCATAACATTTTTCTTTGGCGATGAAGCATTGCCGGGGTTGTTGAAAGCTCACTCAGCGGTGCTAAAGCTCAAGCACTCAGGCCTTCCCCTGTCCAGGGTGGGAGTTTGGAGGGGGGTTGTGGGGGTGCAGGCCCCTTATCCCAGAGGCACAGCTGCACCATCGAAATCTATGCTTCCGGCATTGTCTTGCAAAAGGAGTTGTTTTAGAACAAGTACTATGCATAAAGCTGTAGATTCTGGAGTTGTTTTAGAACAAGTACTATGCATAAAGCTGTAGATTCTGGAGTTGTTTTAGAACAAGTACTATGCATAAAGCTGTAGATTCTGGAGTCGGACTCTCCTGAGCTCATCTCCAGGCCCTGCCCTCTGCTAGCTGTGCAAACCTCAGCTTTCTAGCTCTTAAAAAAGTGATGTTTTATTTCCTGCTTAATTGGGAGGAAGTCCAATTCATCTTCTTTTTCTTTTACAGATTGTATTTTTGATATTATATCTAAGATACCTTTCCTAATGTCATGAAAATTTTCCGCTATGTTTCTTTCTAGGCATTGTATAATCTAAGCTTCTATATTTAGGTCCATGATCCATTGTAGTTCTAAATATGCTATAGGACATGGGGGGTAAAGAGAGCTTCTCTGTTTTCCTTTTCTTTCTTTCTTCTCTTTTTCCTTTTTCACATACGGATATGTAATTGTTCCAGTACCATTTATTGAAGAGGGGTGGGGGAAGGTAGAAGAGGGAATAGGGGGATAAATGGTGATGGAAGGAGACTCGACTTGCGATAGTAAACACACAATACAATATACAAATGATGCGTTATAGAATTGTACACCTGAAACCTATATAATTTTATTAACCAATGGCATCTCAATGAATTCAATAAAAATACTATAGTCCGCAAAGAAGTTGTTAACCTTAGCATTTAACCACAATTTCCAAATATACAAAATAAAACGAACAAAAATGCAAAGAGAAACTGGCAAAGATGCATGAAAAATGAGATTAGATATATAAAAGTGAGTAACAATATAATAATAGCATAACTATCAACTATAATTCTATAATAATTCTATAATTCTATAATAATTAAAGGTTTTTAAAACAATAAAACATTAGAATCGCCCTGGCTGGGTGGCTCAGTTGGTTGGAATGTCATCCAGCTGAGGTGGCAGGTTCAATTCCTCATCGGAGCACATACCTAGGTAGCAGGTTCCGCCCCCGGTTGAGGTGGGTATGGGAGGTAACTGATCGATGTTTTTCTCTCATAAGCTGGGAAGTGCCACCTCTAAATTTAAAAAAGACAGTTTTTTTTCTCCCTTTAATTGACCTTGCACTTTTGTAAATAAATCATCAACAATACATTTTTGGGTCTATTTTTGAATCCTCCATTCTGTTCCATTGATCGATATTTCTTCTTTGACCAATACTACACTCTCTTGGTTTCAGTAGCTTCACGGTAAGCCTTGAAATCTAGTAGTAAAAGACCATTGTTTTTGTTCTTCATAAAAAAAACCTTGGCAACACTAGATGGGTTCAATTTCTATATAAATTTTATAATTGGCTTGTTAATTGCCACCAAAAAAAAAGTCTGCTGGAATTTTGCATTGACTCTAAATAAAATTGGAGAGAATTGATACCTTTATAGTGTAGATTCTTCTAATACATGAAAACAGAATATTTCTCCATATATTTATTTCTTCAATTTTCTCAGCAGTATTCCATGGTTTTCTGTGTATATATAGGTCTTTCATAGGGACAGACCTTTGTTAAGTCTGTCCCTAAGTATTTCTTGTCACTCTTGGAAGTTAATTTCTTTTTTTTTTTCATTTTCTTCGCTGCAAGATAATACAATTAATTTTTGTGTATTAACTTTGTAACATGTGAACTTGCTAAATTAACTTATTAGTTCCAATAATAGTTTTGTAGATTCTTTGGAACTTTCTACATAAGAAATCATGTCACCCAGAAATAGATACAGTTTTAATTTTTGCTTTCTGGTATTTAACACTTTTACTTATTTCTTTATTTTGCAAGACCACCAGCCTAGGACCACTAGTACAACGTTGAATAGACATGGTAAAAGTGGACCTTGCCTTTTCCCCAGACTAACT
Source organism: Murina feae (assembly GCA_004026665.1). Lineage (NCBI taxonomy): Eukaryota > Metazoa > Chordata > Mammalia > Chiroptera > Vespertilionidae > Murina > Murina feae. The sequence continues at coordinate 78,412 of PVJC01001099.1, read as the reverse complement.
GGGAAAATGTTTAAAATTTTATCAGTAAGAATACCTTTTATCAAATCAAAGAAGTTCCTTTCTGTGCCTACATTGTGAGAGTTTTTATCATAAATGCTTGTTAAATTTTGTCAACTGCTTTCTCTGCATCTATCAAAATGATCAGATGATTTTTCTCCTCTATTCTGTAATGCGGTGAATTACATTTGATTGATTTTTGAATAAGAAATCAATGGTGCATGCCTGAGATAAGCCCTTGGTCATGACATATTCTTCTTCTTTACATATTGTTGGGTTGAACTTGCTAATATTTTGTTAAGAATTTTACATCTGTGTTCATGAGGGATATTGGCCTCTCTTTACATGTTTGTCAAGTTTTAATGGTAGAGTTTTGCTGGTACATGTTGGGAAGTGAACCCCATCCTCTGTTTTTTGAAAGAGTTTGTGTACATTTGATGTTATTACTTCTTTACATGTTTGAGAGAATTTACCAGCAAAGTTACCTAAGCTATGATCCAGGTTTTCTCTTCCATCTTGGGTAAATGTCAGTGATTTATGTTTTAAAGCATTATTACATTTCATATATTTTGTAGAAATTATTGGCATAAAGTTCCTCACAATATTCTTAATACTCTCTTTTTATTATTTTACTGTCTGTAAAATCGTAGTGATAATCCCCTTTTCATTCCTGATACTAGTAATTTGTGATCTGTATATTTCTCAAGCAGCTAACTGTGTGTGTGTGTGTGTGTGTGTGTGTGTGTGTTACAAAGAAACAACTTTTGGATTTACCAATTTTCTTTATTGTTTATTACATGACTTTCTGCTCTCATATTTATGATGTTGTTTGTTCTACTTTGATTTACTTTGGGTTTGAGGTGAACTCTTAAGTCACTGGTTTTAGACCTTTGTTTTTTCTAATACAAGCATTTAAATCCATAAAATTCCCTCTAAGCACTGCTTTGGCTGCATCCCACAAATTCTGTTGTGTTTTTACTATAAATAGTTATTTTCTAGTTTCTCTGTAATTTCTTCTTCAGTCCTGGATTATTTAGAAGTGTGTGATTAATTTCCTAATATTTGAGTGTTTCCTAGGTATCTTTTTTATTGATCCCTAATTTATTTATATTGTTATTAGAGGATAGATATTACTATTATTTCCAACCTTTTTATTTTATTAGGACTTGTGTTATAGCCCAGGATATGGTCTCTGTTGGTGAATGTGTGCAGTTGAAAAGAATGTGTCCTTCAGTTGTTGGGAGTTGTGTTCTGTAAATAGAAGGGGCTGTTAAAGTTACTGAGAAACGCTATATCTTTACAAATTTTTTTGTCTGGTGGTTCTATCAATTGCAGAGAAGGTTGTTAAAACATCCCACTACAAATGGTAATTTCTTATTTCATTCTGTCAGTGTCTACTTCATGCATCTTGAACCTCTAGTCTTACATACACATTTACAATTATTATGTCTTCTTTATTAATTGATCTTTATATTTAAAGTTCATCTCTTTTTAAAAATTTGTTAACCTTATTGATAATAACTGACTAATATAATTGTGTGTGTATATATATATAAAGTATACAATGTAATTATTTGATATATGTGTACATTGTAAGATGATTACTAAGATCAAGAAAATTAGCACATCCATTACCTGGCGTAGTTAACAAAGTTGTGTGTGTTGAGAATGTATAAAATCTCTCAGAAACTTTCAAGTGTACAATTCTGTATTATTAACTATAATCACCATGCTGTACTTTAGATCCTAAAAACTTATTCTTCTTATAACTGAAAATCTGTATCCTTCCATCTACATCATCCCAGTGCCACCTCCCCCCAGCCCCGGCTTCCTCCAACCTTCTATTCTCTGTTTCTATAAAATTGGCTTTTCATTTTTAGATTCCACATATGAATTATACCACACAGTATTTGTCTTTCTCTACCTGGCTGTTTTGCTGAGCATGATGCCCTTCAGATTTATCCATGTTGTAGCAAATGGCAAAATTTACCTTTTTTTGGCTGAATAATATTAATATTCCATTCTATATTTATGCCATATTTCTTTTATCCAGTCATCTGCAGAAGGACACTTAGGTTGTTCACATATCCTGGCTCTTGTGGATAATGCTGCAATGAACATGGGTCTGAAAGTTCATCCCTTATAGTCAGCGTACATTGGATCTTGCTTTAAAAAAATTATTCTGGAAAACCCTGCCTTTAAACCAGAGTATTTAATTCATTAACATTTAATTCATGTGATTATTGATACGATTAGATCTTGGTCTACCATTCCATTATTTCTGTTGTTCACTCTATTCTGTTATATATTCTTCTATTTTCCCCTTCCTGCCTTCTATTTGATTGATTGAATATATTTTATAGTTTTAGATGTCTAGCCATATCTAACTTTGCATTATTGCTTTAACCATGGATCTAAGGCTCACAAAAAATATCCTTCGATATTCACCGTGTACTTAGAGTTAATATTGTACTTTTTACAGAAAATGTGGAAACCTTGAAATGGTGTGAGTCCATTTACTACCTCCACTACCACTATCACCATAGGTCCATAGTCATTTAAATAATTTCCTTAGATGTTATTTTTCTTTGCCTGCTTTTAAGACTTTTCTCTTTATCTTCAGTTTCCATCAGTTGAATTATGATATGTCTTGATGTGATGTTACTCATAATTATCTTATTTGGAGTTCCATATGTTTTGGATGTGTAATTTATGTCTTCAACAAATTTGAGGATTTTTTAAGCCAGTTTTTTTTAATATATTTTTTGTCCCAATATCTCTTTACTCTCCTTCTAGTGCTTCAATTGACTGCATATTGAACTTTATATATTGTCCCACATGTTCTTGAATTTATTCAGTTTTTTTACATCTTTTTTTCTTTCTTGCCTTTAGGTATCATTTCTTTTGATCTATCTTCCAGGTCACTCATTCTCTTATTCACTAGGAGACTGACTTCCTAACCATACCTGTTTACTATTTAAACTAGAGGTCTCAGCTCAGATTTTAAAGTATAATAAAAGCCCACAATGCTAAGATCTATTAATATTAACCTTGTAATTCCATGATTGCATACACGATGTGGTTCAAAACCTGCCCTCTGTTTTGACAACTTTCTTTAAAAAAAAAAGCTTAAGAATTTGTGATGAGGTCATAACTGGAACTAGGATTTAGGAATCTGGTTGGGAGATAGACACCAAGTAGAGATTTTACAGCACAGTGTGACCAGGTACTAAAATCCAGATACGAATCAGGTACCCGTGGCTGCCTCTGTGAATCAGGAAAAGACCTTCAGAGAATTGGTATTTAATTAGGCATACTAATTATCAAGGAAGCGTCAGGCTTTGTCAAAAAGCTAAAAGAACATTATAGTCAGAAGGTTCTGGAAAAGGCCTATTATGGTCTGGGAGGAGGAGGAAGAGGAACCAGAGTGCAGTGTCCCCAAGGAGGACCAGAAGACTAGTCCTTGTCAGGCTGCCTCAAAGGACAGGCTGAGGAGTAGCATGTCCTTGCTGCATCTATAAAGGTCTGGTGGGGAGGAGGGACTCCTTTATCCTAGGAAGACCAAAGCAGGCTCTCTCCTCTCAGGGAGCTCTTAGACTGGTTGAGAAGCCAAATCAAGCTCCACCAAACAAGAAGAAGAAAAACAACCATGTCCATCATTCTAGTTCAGCCACCATCTTTTCTCATTTGGACTCTAACACCGCCCCCGCCCTCCAACCAGGTCTCCCACTGTTACATTTGCTCATTTCCGGTTCATTTGTCACACTTTCAGTCTTTTGAAAACACAAATTAGAACGTGTTGATCCATTGCTTAAAACCACTCGATGTCTTCCCACTGTACTTGTAGTGTTCTGAGTCCACACCGCTTCCCATGGCCTCTATCACAATGGCCTCTGGCTGGTCCCAGCCGGGCCAAGCTCTCGTGGGCACTGGGGCTTCCTGTTGTCTGTTGCCCCACTCACTATTGCCACTTTCCTCCCAGCTCTTCATGTGGCTGTTTCCCTCTTAGCTTTTAGTTCTAGCGCAGCTCTCAGCTCCTCAGAAAGACCTTGCCCGCCTCAAGCATCTCCCCTGTTAGAACCTGTCGCAATGTCCAAATTACCCATTTAAAGCATTAAGAACAATCTGTAGACTTTTGACTGAACTTGTTTATCTGATTCATATCTACCTTTCCCACAGGATATAAACCACAGTGGACAGGATCTTGGCTGTCTTGTTCTTCGTGAAATCCCCAGCAACTACTGTAGTGCCCAGCATATGGTAAGTACTCAAAAAATATGTGTGGGTAAATGGCTGTAAGTAAATGCTAAAGGTTGTGTTATCTACTCTGTGTCACAGAAGGGGCGATGAGTGGGGGTGAAGTATCAGGGAAGGGGAAAGAAAGGCCTATTTGAAGGGCTAGCCCCTCATGATCTTGCTGTGGGCTCTGCAGCTCCTTAGGAGAAGGAGAAGCCTTGCCTGAGGAAATGAGGCTATGGATGAGCTGTCCAGCTCTCCTGTCCTCTGGGCCCACTCCGCATGCACACTTCAGGGCTGGGACTTCCACGCTCCCCAGAAGGCCGCTGTGGATGCAAGCTCATTTCCCTTTCCCCAGTTCTTCCTTCTAAGCCACAGGCTGGTTTTGAAGAGCTGGCTTGATCCATCAGCTTTACCAGCCCAACAGGACAGGGAGCCTATTCTGCTTCTAGGAGTTACTTCTTACTTCTGAAGACAGCAAGAATAAGAGAAAAGAAATTCTTGAATAATCTGAGTTGCTTATTTAGAAAACCATCGCTGTTTCTAAAACTGGGATACGTTTTTGGAACTATCCTGCCTGAGCCCAGGCTGAGAGGCATCATGTGGTTAGAAAATGCGCACTGGATAGGAGTGGGAAGCCTGCAGAAGTGCCTTCCTCTATCCCAAGCCCTGGCCAGGACAGGCACGGCAGGAGCAAGTGGTGCTAGTTAGCCTGTGCTTTTATTGAGTGGGAGGTGATGTTCAGAAAGTCTCCAGCTTGTATCCCAAGTGGAAATTCTTCCCGGGACAGTGCACTAGACATCCAGGCCTCTCTTCCCAGCCACCCGCCCTTGCCCCCTGTTGTTTCTTATACACAGTCAAGGAGTCAGAGCATCTTGCCTTGGCTGGGTCAGCAGGGGCATCACCTTCTTGACCCCTCAGAGAATGTTTGTAGTGTTTTGCTATTTTCTCTGCTGGGTGCATTTGTGATAACAGGATGGAGGCCCACTCTGCTCTGGGGCTTCCTTGGTTTAGAGGGGCTTCCTTGGTTAGAATAGTAAAATAGGATACAAATACCCCCCCCCCACACACACACCACCACCTCCAACTCCCTTCTCCTGTTCCCTTCTGCCCTCTATCCTCCTCCCCAATCAAGTGATTATCTAAAACCTGTTGGTAAAGGGTTTGCTTCCTGGAGTGTTGAGTGGCTCTAGTTCGGGAATGTTTTTCCTGCCCAAGGCTCCCAGGGTCTTTGGCCTGGAGGGCACGTGTCAAGAGCAGAGCAGAGCATCTGGTCCAAGACAGAGGTACCCTCCAGGCCAGGCGACGGTGCAATCTCCAAGTCGCCTGGACCGCATGGCTCCCCGGTGTTTCACTGCGAGCCGGGCTCAGCAGCTTGGGCAACGCTGTGAGTGCCCCGGAGAGCGCTGGAGTGGCCCTGCGGGAAGCCGCAGGCAGCCCCTGTGAAACAGGCTGCACGCCCTTCAGAGGTCTCCTCCCGGGGAAGAGTGACGCAGGCCACATCATCCCCGTGTCAGCATCACAGCGTCTGCTACTGTGCATTGGCTCAGGTAGGAGAGCTGCAGTTGGATTTTCAGTAGACCAGCTCCCTTCGCGCCCTCCTCCCTCACTCCACCAGACAAATGATGCCTCTGGAAATTTGAGAGATTCATAGTCTCACCAGGGAAATTTTCAAAAAATGATCTTCCCTTTTCAGATGCCTCCTCTGCGTGGACTGCAAGAGGAGATGTCTGTAAGACATTGTGGGTAGATACCTCAGACGGGGAGGGGGGGGGGAGCACTTTAAATGGACAAATCAGTCCAAACCATTAAGGTTATAACTTTTTCCCCCTTCGCAGCAGAATAGTAAAACAGACGCGTTATTGGCAGCTCATTAGCGCGAAGGAGAGGCTGGCTCCAAGTCTCCTGCATGACTTCAGTATTTCACCAGAGAGCCCCACGCTGCCGGCTCTCCAGCCGCAGAGAGGACGTGGGGCTTGGGGAAGAAGGCATAAATAAGACGCAGATTGCAGACTTTTTGATGTGTTTAACACATTTTTGTGACTTCCTTTAATACCACAGACCTTGTGGTTCTTCCCCCATTAGGAGAACAAAAGACACGCCTGAGATGGGGTGGGGGGAGGGTGACCCACTCAATAAAAGTTCTGTTTGCCTAATTAGCATTTTTAATTCAACCGCTGAAAAGGGGGAGGCAAAACTTGGGAAGAGAGGAGTGAATACCGCAGCTGAGTAACTTCAGATATAAAAAGTCCCTTCATTAAATCAGTTGTTTTTAAATTCATAATTGAACTTAAGTAAGGAGCGACCTATGGGCAGCTGTTTCTAATATCGAGTCCCCACCGCACATGAAAGACGCATTTATTCCTGCAGCCGCCTCCCTACCCTTGGGTGTTATCAGCTGAACATGTTTTGAACCTACCTAATGCATTTGAGGTAGCTTGGGTTTATTTTTCTTTCAATAAAATAAATGGTTTTGTAATTAAATTTCTGCACTGCCTGTGCTTAATGGTTACATTGACAAGTGCTAATGTATGGCAAGAGAATGAGTTTGAAATGGAACATGCTGTTTTCGAATCTGCAAGCAATTTTGCAGCGGGCAATCAGACCCCTCATGCCAGCGAGACATTTTCATTAATCTGCTCGCTGCACCCCTGCCCACTCGGCCGGCCAGGAGGACACTTCCAGCTCCCTCTTTGCCCGCCCCCCGCCCTTGCCTTTTCCACACACACACACACACACACACACACACGCAAATATCATGAAGCAAGCCGTTGTTTAAAACCGTTTTGTGGTCTCTGGCAGGCGGGCTGGTGGAAATGCGCTGACTTTACACGGTGAAACGTTGCAGCTGCTCCTTCGGAGGGACTGGCTGCCTCAATGTTTCAATCCCTGGCAGCCAGTCAACAGGGAAATCTGTCCCTCTGTTTCCCTTTTTTCTTGTTTTGTTTTTTTTTGTTACTTTTCCCCCTTAGCTAAATTTAGTTTTGAATACATCTTCTCATAGAAAATAGAGAACGGCTATTCCATATCTAGACTCTGTCTGCACAAACCATTTCGAGCCACGGCAAAGGCGGCTGCCGTCCAGTCTTGCGCTTGTAGCCGGTTCATGAGTGGAAACCTGGATGGCAGGCAATGGCCTGGACTGGCCCACTTCTGCCTGCTGTCAGGGGAGGGGAGCCTGAAGCTCAGGCTGCAGCAGGGATGGGCAGCGGGCTCAGGACCTCAGGTTTCCTCTGACCACTAGAGGGACGGCTTCCCAGCCGTGGCTGCGCTGGAGCCTCTGAAGCTCCTCGTCCAAGGCCAGGAAGGTTGTACAAGGCCCACACCCTGTCCGGGACATGCAGAAATGGAGCGCAAGGGGTCTCTGGCTCAGGGGCTGTCACAAGGCGTGCGACTCAGCATTTTCCCTCCAGGCTGGGGGAGAGGAGCCAGGGGGTGCCCACATGAGTGCTGACTCACCCATCAGGGCAGCCCAGAATGACAAGCTGTCCTACCCCAGCTCTACTTTCTCTTGCTGTGTACTAGGACAGTGTTTAGGCCCTAAACGTTAGGGGAAGGCTTCTGGTCCCAATTTCCCTGAATTTACTGCAGTGGAAGATAGAGGAGACGGTGCTTGCAGGTTTTCAGGAGAATGAACAAAGATCTCAACATCTCAGAACTCCCCTGCCTGTTTTGTAAGGTCTGCATCGCCTTTAATAGCGGACAGAACCTTTCATTTGATAGGAGGCAGGAGTCCTTGGAAAGGAGACAGGGACTTCAGTCTCCACTTAGGCGAGGCAAAGCCCACTATGCGAGGGTGGAAGAAAAGTACTGGTTAACTGGTGTGAATGGCCAAAGTGGGAGGAAAACTCCAGGACGCAGAGAGGCAAAGACTCCTGTGAAGGAGTCCGTCGTAGCTCATAGACTCCTTCGCAGTGGCCCTATGAAGAAGTAGACAGTCCCTTGATTAAAGGACTGCTAGTAAATTTGTGGAAGAGGTAGAGACTTCATCTTATCCAGGGTAAAGGGCAAAGGAGGCCCAGGTCCCAGAGGAAAGATGGGATGGTAGTGCGGAAGTGAGGCTATTCACGTGAGCTTTGGATGAGTCTGAGCCAGGATCCTGATGAAGCTAAGACATAAATATTGTGAGAGCTCTGTCATCTGCCACTAAAGGGATTATGCTCATTACTCCCATACAACAGTGGAACGTGCTGGTCATTCATTCACTCATGAATTTAGCAAATAATTTCTCACCATATGCAAACCATGTTGCTACTTCTTTCAGGGAACAGGTGTAACAAAGACATGGTCTGCCCTCTCAGAGATGGAGTGAGTGCGGTCATGGAGATACCAACAAAATGCTGTGTGACTTCAGGGGAAGAGGCAGTGAGCTGTGCCAGGAGGATTAAGGGAAAGCTTCATGGAAGAGATGAGCCTTAAGAGATGAGCAGAATCAGGAGGGGAGCATGAGGTTCCAAGGAGAGGAACCAGCATAACATGGAGGCCTGAGAGTACAACTTGTATCTGGAGAATGATGAGTGGTTCCAAATGGACAGAGGAAAAGGTAAGAACCTGGGGTGTGTGTGTGTGTGTGTGTGTGTGTGTGTGTGTGTGTTGGTGGGGTGGGAAGGATGATGGGAAATGGAACTGAAGTTAAATGGGCCATATTGGGAGCCATGATCAGCAAGCTATAGCAGCCAGGTTTTATTTTGCAAACCACAGCCACCCCTTAAAGGTGTTGGAGCCTTGAGAATTAGAGTGAGTAAATGAGGAAGTAGCAATGTAACCCCATCTGTGTATTTGTAATAGACCCCATGAGCCATTAAAAAAAAAAAAAGATAAGCAAAGGAGGGATAACAATGGAGCCAGGCAGACCAGAGGATATTTCAATAGTCCAGCTCAGGGAGGAGGAGGGCTGGCAAGACACAGGCAGTGTTTCTGGAGAAGGGTGGATGCTGGGGACCCTGCAGAGGCTGGGGCCAACCAATCAGATGTGGTGGGAGGAAGGGAAGCACCAGTGAGTTGTTTGCTATCTTCAGGGTGCCTGGGAAGATGCTCATGACCATGATAGAGACAGAGAACTCTAAGAGAGAAGTGGTTTGGGGTGGACAAAAAGGCAAACACTAGTTCTAATTGATACATGGAGTTGGAATTCCTGGTGGTGACTTTCATGAGACAATATCCAGGAGGGAGAAATGGACCAAAATAAGAGAAAAACAGAACTCTGAGAAACATCCACAAGGAGATGTGTTAATGTGACAGGTAAGAGGGAATAGCAGGGGAAGTGGGAGATGAGCCAGGAAGAAAAGGGAGGCAGGTTTCAAGAAGAAGAGCTGGAACGCATTTGTGATGCTTCAAGGAGGCTCAGAAGGGGAGATGGTGGTTGCGGTCACCCATAAAGAGGACACTGGTTATCCCCGGGAGGACAGTCCAAGTAACTGGGAGGTTGAGTGGGAAGTGAAAAAAAAGAGACAGCGAGAGTGCATTTGAAGAAGTGTTGCAGGGATGGGTGAAAGGAACGTTTTTTTTAGATGATGGGCCCTTGACTATTTAATGAGGAATCGATGAGGAGGGAGAGATTGAAAGGGCACTAGAAAGGGGACTCTCTAGTGCAGCATGAACATGGGAGAGGCAGGTAGGGGTAGAGGGATTGACTTTGGAAAGCAGCAGGAAGAAGGGGTGATGGGCCGGGGACTGTTGAGATAAAGGCAAGGGCAGGGATGAGAGTGCTGGCAGCCTCTGAGGGAAGGAACCATGAGATCATATGCGGAGAGTAGGGGTGGGATGGAGATGATGGTAAGAATGGGGTGGCTTGGACATTTGCAACAGGCAGGAATGGGATAGACAGTCAAGCAGGAGTGCATAACATGCCCTTGAGCAACAATGAGAACTAGAGATGGAAACCTAGCTGTGCAGCAGCCCGGCACAGATGCCCGGGACGTACCCCACCTTTCTTGGCAGTCAGAGAACACGTGGTGGGAGCACCCCGGCTAGAGGTGGACTCAGCTGCCAGGAACCAGGAGCAAGGGCTTTAGGGGCCAACCAGGGAGAATTTTGCAGCAGGAAACCTTTCAGTTGACATGTGAGAGCTTCACCTCTGGGACCAGAACCGCCTTGTCTGGGGCTGAACTTCTGAATCCAAATTTGACATATTTTCATCTTTTTTGGATATATATTTATTTTTTATTAAAGTATGGTTGGCATGCAAAATTATATTGTTTCTGGTATACAGCACAGTGATTTGACATTGATATACCTCACGATGCGATCCCTGTGGTAAGTGTAGTAACTGTCATCATACAAAGTTATTGGGTATTACGGACTATATTCCCTGTGCTGTGCACTACACCCCCATAGCTTATCTGTTTTATAACTGGAACTTTGTACCTCTTATTCCCCTTCACCTTTTATCTTCTCACCACCTTCCCCTCTGGCAACCATCAGTTTGTTCTCTTATCTATGAGTCTATTTTTATGATAAATAAAAAATACACACCACTGCCAGCGAGAATTGCAAAGGAGAGATTTAGAAGACTGACTCTCAATGCAGCTTCTCCTCCTGCTCGGCTTACTTGTGCTGTGTGATCCAGGCAGATCACTTAAACTTCCTACATCATTACTCGAATCCACCTGCCTCTGGGACACATTCTGTTGATTTACTAGCTTCCTGGAAAAGAGGATGATATGTAAATATGGGTATCCTCGCTAAGAAGGAGGTTTGTGTCTACCAAACTCCATAGTTCTTGCCCTCTGGTTGCAGCAGTAAAACAAAACAAAAACAAACAAACAAGCCAAACCAGTTTGGCTGTAACCTCATTCATCTTTTGACTTGTTCTTGATGTTCATTGCGGTTCTCAAAGCTAAACAGACACTGAACAAATTCTACCCAGTTTGGTTTTGGAAAGTAAACCCTGCCAGAGCTTGGTCAGGCCTTCACCCTCTGCACCGATGGAGGATCCTAGAGTCTGTTATAAGCGCCTCAAGTGCTGCCTCCTATGTCACAGGCAGCATCTTAGCCTCAAGCAGAGTAAAGAAAGGGCCAGAAGAGCTGATGCTCACTGTCCAGGCCAGGAAGCCTCCCACTGACGACAAGGCCAGAGGAGAAGGCGAGATGCACCTTGGGTGCTATCAACTGTGACCCGACTCACTGAGCAAGAGCAGTGATCCCATGGGGTCTCTTCTTCTTCTTCCCCCTTCAGGCATCTCCAAGTCCCTCCCCAAAGCCCTGAGGAGACTTTGAAGCCACTCTTTCTCTCTGGTTAACTTTAAGCTCAGGCGCTGTGCTGTTAGCAGGCCAGAACGGGACAAAAAACCAGAGTCCAAGAAAAGCCTTTACAATGTCAGCACTTGAGTTCTGTCCAGCCTAGAGTCCCAAGACTGCTGGGACAGCAGGCAGTTTTGGGCAGGGGTGACAAGGAGCCTTCTCCACAGTCTTACAAGACACAGCATGTTCAGAGCGCCAAGGGCACAGCCCATGATATGCCCTGATTCTTCTGTGAGCTCTTTTCCTCCCGCCCGACAGCTATCAGCCTGCTCTCTCTCTCTGAGCCTGTCTCTATTTTGCTTGTTAGTTCATTAGATTCCACATATGTGTGAAATTACATGGTACTTGTCTTTCTCTGATTGGCTTATTTCACTTAGCATATGGCCCATCCATGCCGTCACAAAGGGTAAGATTTCCTTTTTTTATAGCCAAGTCCTAGTCCACTGTGTAAATGTACCACAGCTTTTTTATCCACTTGTCTACTGATGGACACTTGGGCTGCTTCCAAGATCTGGTAGCAGTTCTATGAGCTCTTGTGTTTTCCATCAGAGCCAAATCTAGGAAGACTGGAGTTCGTACGTTGACTTTCCACTGTCTAAATTGTACATTCTCCCAAAGGAACCAGCTTGAACCTGATGAACCACCAAAGAGAAGAGGTAAGTGATTAGGGTTGGGATTTACCACGAACGAAACCCTCTGCTAAGTGTTAATGTTTGCTAAATTGTCTCCCAGCATACCTATTATTATCTCCATTTTACAGGCAAGGAACTGGGTTTGATTCATATCTGTATTATAACCTAAGCCTGTTCTCCAGGTTTCATTTTACTGCCAAGTCCATAAAACTGTTATATGCTGCTCTATAGCAAACTCTGTCTTTCCAAATTAAAGAGTCCTCCAGTGCTGATGCCCATGTTGGTTTCTGTGTGGGAGAGGGCTAGGCCTCTAAACATGCTGACTGGAAACCTTCCATCAAGCATTCATTGTGACCTACAATATGCTCGGCAAGTGAAGAGAGAGATTCCATCCACAAGGACACGGCTACCTGTTTTGGAATACAGAAACACATGTCCCCTTGCATCTTCCCTGCAACCAGGCCTCAGAAGCATGGACTGTCATTTCAAGATATTAATGCAGAACAAATATCACGAAATAACCCTAAGGACCCAGTGAGCTCAAGGTGCCCTTACTACAGTATCACCCTGGACCAGCAAGTCCCAAAGCAGCCTTCTTCAGGGGTGGCGGATGTGCCTGTGGAAGGCAGTCATTGTTAGACACTTCCCCGCCCCCCAAACTCACTGTACCTGGCTTAGCTTCCTTGATGTCTGTTTCTGCTTGAACCTGAAGGAAGTGGCCTGACCCTGGAAGAGTAAAATGGCAGTGTCCTGATGATAAGAAGCAAGTTAGCTCAGCCTGCTGAGGCAGCTCACGCTTTATGGAGCAGAACCCATCAAGCGTGCTGACTCACCCTCCCCTTGACCTTCAGTCTGTTAACACTTCCAGGAAGGAAGCTGCATAGAGGAAGGAAGGGAAGAAGGAGGGAAGGAAGGGCAATTCCCACAGTGAGAAGATGCTGGCTTGGGATAGGCCAGGATGGGATTTAAACGTGAGCCACTGAGAGGGTCAGAGAAGGCTGCATGCTTTGAGGCCAAAGTGCTCTTATAGGAAAATTTTTAATGACCATAAGTCCTGAAGGAAGCATATGAGCAATGCCTGGTGCCAACCATGCTAGCCTGAGGCCTTCTGTCCAGATGGAAAATATGTGAAGGAAGGGAGTGAAGGAAGAAAGCCAGAAGAAACCATGTGGCTGCTGAAGGTGATTGGTGGCCTTAGGGCAGCAAATCTGGCTCCTGGGGAATCAGGTTTTACTGGAAGAAGACACAAAGATTAGTGACTTTCAGGTGAGAAAGAACCCCAGTTCCTGGTTTCTGGAATAAAGTTTCTTTGTGATTCTTTCAGAGTTTCATTTGTGTTCTCCACTTTCAGAATTCTGCTCATAACCTCTTTTCTCTGTCCACACGTCCTAATCTGACTAGGCCAGCTCGGGTCTTCCGGAAGGCCTCTTCATGAAGTCATCCCTGATGGTCTAACTGAAAGCCTCCCTTCCCTGATCTGCTGACCTGCCATAGGCAGACATGATGTTGGTTAGACATTCTCCAACATGGATATGTGTTCAGGATGAATGCTTGTCTTCTCAGAGCCTCAATGTTGCTCAAAGGTTCTGGGAGAACACACTTACAAGATTCAACATATTGAAACACTGTATAGAGTAAAACACAAAATTTGCAAGAATATGTAAGTTAAGGCTGAGACTTCAAAGAATTTTCATGACTGGTTGAGGGCACTTTGGGTCATACTCAACTAGACACCTGCTTGCTCTCCTCTCCAATGGGGAACTTGGACAGAAGAGTTGGAGAAGGAGGCGGTGTGGTGTCCAGAGGCATTGGAGAGCCCTCTCTCTTCATAAAGACTAGGCTCCTTTCCATCCTGGTAGAGGGGACCTCACCCCTTTGAACTATTATCTGAAAGGTCACACGGGGCTCCAAGTTGACTTATCTAACCAGAGAGAAATTGGCTGATTTGGTCCATCTCTCAACAAGATTGGGAATCACCAAATCAGATCTAAGTGCCATAAGCAAAGATCAGGAACAGTTTAGAGGGCAACCAAGGGACAGCTGGTTGTTAGTCTACTCTGCACATGGAGAACTCGGGTGAGAAATCAAAGCTGGAGCCTCTTTGCTGAGACAGCTCATCTCCAAGGACTTATCCATCAGTAAATGTTCTGCTTGATATTTTTCATTGCGGTCACAGTGAGGAACCCTAGTTATTTTTAATAACACACACCACAGCCATTGCATTCATTCAGCCCTACAATATTTTATGATGTGTCTGACCCAGGAATATGTGTGGCTGCTAGGTGGGAGTGGGTGGTCTTTGTTTTCTCCTCTCTCTCTCCGCCTTCCTTTTCCTTGGCACTTCCCTGCAGTGGCAGTGGGTTTTGACATCGCATGCACACTTTTCCACCATCTGTTCAGATTTGTCCCCTTTCCCAAAAGGCCCTTCTAACTTGACATTGTACAAATTCATATCCTGGGGACTTGCCAAATCTGTCAAGTCCGAACATTTTCCTTGGCAGGGACGGCACCTCTCCAGTGAAATGGGTCTGGTGATCCATCGGGCCTTGGTGCTGCTTCTCCAGGTGCTGAGTGTAGCCGTTGGGGCTTTCTGACACCCTTCCCAGGCTCTGAGGGCTCTGGAGCACCCTGTGTCCCGCCTCTTTCAAGCAGTGTTCTCCTTGACCTTGGCCAGGGTCTCTGCCTGTCCTGAGTCCCACCCCAGGTTCTACCTATCCTTAGGAGTCAGTTTGGGGGCTTCTTACACATTAAGGGGCATAGGCCTCACCCAACCAAATAAGAACCATAGCAACACCCCTGTGGTTCTCATCGCAGGATCCTGTCTCTTTGTTTGAAGGATGCCTCAGCTGCCCTCCATCCAACTCCTCCAAACCCCGCACCACGTATGACAGAACTAGCAGCTACAGCCCCTGGACCTATTTGCTTATTTCTCCCTGCAGCATGTAGCCCTCTCAAATGCAGTGAGTTTATTTCCCATTATGTAACTCTGATTATTCTAAGTTCAACAACTATCTTTTTTTGGTAGTTTAGGGTTCAGAAAAGGGTGAAATGTGCAGGAAGGAATGATTTTTAAGAATTGAAATCTTCCTCCCTTACTGACTATAAGCATCTTTGGGGCAAAAACTATTTCTGTTCTCCTGCTCTCCATTGTGGTCATCGACCTCTACATGGTGGCTGGCACCTGGCAGGTGCTCAATGAATATTCTTTGAATGAATGAGTGAATGAATGCTATCTTAGGATTTAGTGACAAGACTTTGGATCATTCTATTAATAACTTCATGAGCTTATACATACCCCTCCTCTGAGAAACAGCATTCTACACATAGTAGGTGCCTAAAACATGTCAGTAGATGGTGACAACAATGAACGTAAGGTTGAAAGTCAGTTCTCCCAAGTCTCAAAGAAAAATGAACAGATCAAGACATGTGAATAGAGTCTAAGTTTAATATGTTTGTTTTTTCAAAAACCTTTCTTTTACAAGAGGACTAGTAACTTGTACTTCATATTTTGTTCAAGGATTTAGCTGCTATAAGATAATGATAACTTAGAACTTTGATATGTGACTTGGAGTGGTTGTTTCATTGGTTGCATCTCCTGAGAAATTTTTCAAAATAGGAAAAAATATTCTGATAGTGACGCACAAAAGCTGGTATTTATTATAACTACCATCTTTGGTTTTCGGGGAAAGAAGTTTTAATTATGGGCCAAAGAACAGATGTCAAATCCCCAGCTATCCTTCTGCCACTTGCTGTTTGTTATGAGTCACTCTGGAGCCCGTCCATCCCGGAACTAATTTTCATGGGAAGCATCAATGTGTGGCCAGAAGCTAGTGCTGATGGATGGGCTCGTGAGGGCAGCTGGAAGGCCGGGGCTCAGGCTCCCATTGGCTCCAGTTTTCTCTGTTACTTTGGTCAGAGTTACTTTGGTCTCTGTTACTTTGGTTACTTTTCCCCCACATTCCTCCCCCAGCACCTTCATCCTCCCTTCCCAAGCTGGATTTTTACAATAAATGTATCTCTTCTTTCAGCTCCTGCAGCACTGGCTCATCAAATACACCTCTGCTCAACATGTCCATCCATGTTGTCAATGCCACCCATGAGTGGCAGGAATTCTAAGAAAGGAGAGGATGATGTCCTGGCCAGGAGTGGGAAGAGGTCAGTGGCTTTCTTGTTCTTTTCACATGATACTGTGGGAGAGAATGGTTTAGCCATCCTGACTTGCCCACATACTCCACAGCTTCCTGGGGCTCGCCCTAGGTTTTCTGCTGATTCAGCCATTTCCACCAGCGGACCTGATCTCTCATCTCCCTTACTATTCTGAACTAAGATGGACAATTCCCACTCCTTTAATTAAACCAAAATAATGCTAGAATTTTGCCTAAGAAACTTTGCTAGAAATTTAAAGAAAACCCCAAACATCTGGAGTAGGGCATCCTAAGCTCCATTAGCCAAGGTCCCTGGTCCTTCTCTTGTTCTTATCTAACTCAGTTCCTAGGCCAGCCACACGGAACCCTAGCCTAGTAGGCACATGGTTCGCTTTATAGACACAGCTGGTTTCCAAAACCATGTTTGCACTGCCATCAGCAGTGTGTGAGCATCCCATTGCTCAAGACACTCGCCCGCCTTTGTGATCGCCAGTCTTGTATTTCAGTCATTTTGGTGGGTGGGTATTAGTATCACATTGTGACTTTCATTTATTTTCCCCAAAGAATAATGGTGCTGAGCATCTTTCCTGACATTTCTCAGCTATTTGGTTATCATCTTTTGTAAAGTGCATTTCAATTTGTACATTTTCACTGGCTGCAAGCCCTTTGTCAGATACTTCTATTGTAAAAAAAAAAAAAAGTCTTCTAAAAATCTTCTGCCAGCCTGTAGCTTGCCTTTGCACTTTCTTCATGCTCATGTGGCCCAATGTAATCTTTTTGAAATATAAAACTACAGTATTAGGAGGAATGAGTTTAGGGTATGGCTGGCTGCTTTTACTTGATTGCATCCCCAAATCACTTTTCAGAAAGTCAATAATATTTATAATTCAGCACCACAGAAGGTGCCCATGTGCCCTCCCCATCAATACCCCCTCTGCATAAGTAAATTATATCCTGACCTCTCTCGCCATAGATTGCTTTAGCCTGTGCTTGACTTTCACATAAATTGAATCATACAGAGTGTACTCATTGTCATCTGGCTTCTTTTGTTCTGTCTGTGAGATTCATCCACTTTCTGCGTAGCAATAATATGTTCTTTTTCATTGCTATATAATATTCCATTATATAAACAGACTGCAATTTTAATTGTTTCCAGGTTGGTGCTGAAATGAAAATTTATATTTATATAAATTTACATATTTAGACAGGTTAGGCAAAAGTTGGTTTATAATTGTATGCAAAACAGTTTACTCTTGTATTATTATTTATTAATTATTATACTATTTTCCATATGAACGACTTTCGCCCACCCCTGTATTGATAAACATGTAAAGTATATCAAGCTATATTCTTTTACATCTTTTGATGGGCAAATGCAATCTTGGGCCCATACCTAGGAATAGGGTCTTAGGGTATTAATGGGCACTTGTTTATTAGGTCCTGCAAGTTTTCCAAAATGGTTGTTCCAATGTACATTCCCACCCACCATGTATGAGAATCTCAGTTTCTCTACATCTTCTCCAGCACTTGACATGCAATGTCTCTTTCTTTTTCTAATTTTGTTCCTTCTGCAACATGTGCATCTCAGTGAAGCAGTAACTTGCATTTTCCTGATGATTAATGGCGTTGAGCACCTTTTCATATGCTTTCTGGCCATTTGGAATCCTCTTCAATGAAGTGCCTGTTGAGTCTTTGGTTCATTTATAAAATTTGGTTTGCTTATATTTTTCTTAATTTTTGCAGAAATTCTTTATATATTCTAGAAATGAGTCCTTTGTCAGATATGTGTAGGGAATATTTTCTCTGTGGTTTGCCTTTCCATCCTCTTAATGATGTCTTTAGATGAATGGAAGTTCTTAATTATTTCTTTGCCTTTAGGAAGACACTCTTCTTTGGGTTCTCTCTCTGCTGTGGTTCTCAGGCTGAGGGCTGTTCTGTGCTGACCTGTCTTCCCCGCAGATCCCTTCTTCTCCATTGGCTTGCTATAGGCTCCCTGAGTGGAGACTGAGGCTGTTACTCCTATTTGGATAAGCAGAATCATTCTTGAGCTTATTTCCTCTGTGCCACAGTTCTTGAGGGTTGGAAGTATGTCATCCTCCCAGGTGTCTCCTCGCCTGCCATCAGCACCCAGTACATCTTCCCTAGATCCCTCTGCATTTCATAATCCAGTCTGAGCATCACCCCAGTCCCATTTACCAAGTAAAGGTGATTCATTCTTCCTTATCAAGTCCTTCCTGACTCTGATTATGCCCACTGCTACCTTAACAGGTGATCTTTGACACTTCCTTCTGTGTGCTCTTAGCAAGGGAACATTTCAAAAGATCTCCACAATACTGGGTTACAGTATAAAGTTACTTTTCACCTCAGGACCAAGATCTAATATCACAAGCTCAGTGTTTAAACTCCCAGTGTGGGCCCAGCATAATTCAATCAAAACCGATTCAAATGGCTTTGACATCGCATTGTCTATAGCTAACGTACCACTAGAACTGCCCCTCCACCACCTTCTCCTCAAGTGTTCTTTACTGGAAAGTAACGTGATTTGGAAATGCAATCATTTAATGCAGCAATCCATAAAGTTGGATGTGAAAAATTTACATCTTCGTTTCTACAAACCTCAGTTTGAAAATTATAATTTATCTTTATTATGAATATAAACAACAAACTACAGCATTAGCAGTAGCAGTGCCTGTGATTTGTTACCCACAGAACTCACAGTCACTTTCATATCACGCGCATTATAGTTTGAATTATCAATCACACTTACCACTACTTCAATATTACAGTACTTATTAGACCCACCACTGGATCTTGCATTTAATAGGGTAATAAAGAAGCAAATATAAACAATACTCTCTTACAATTTGTTTCTTTAAAATATTCTGATAACTTTATTTCAGTTTAATTTATGCATTTAAAAACATTTTTCTGAGACGTTGTCCATAGGCTTTACCACACCGCCAAAAGGATACTGGGCACAAAAATAATTGTAAAACTCTGCTTGATAAGGGACCGTCTTAAATTCATAGCAACTTAAAGTCATGTGGTGGCATACGCAGATGAACCAGCAGCTGTTTCTGAGTTTGGTGGTGCTGAAAGTTGGCTCCATCTTTGTCACTGTGTTCCTTTGGCATAGGGGTGGGAGGGCTTCAAGGAGCCTAGGCATGTGGCTCCAATTTTCTCTGGATTCTGGCATTCCAGGAATTCTGAAAGAACAGGGCATCTCGTCCGCAGGCCAGAGGAAATGGGTATCTACCCAGCTAGAGAGATTTCATGCTTGACTGCAGGGGAATAGTCCTAATAATGATCTGTTTGGGAGAATAAATTAAAGAGGTAAGAGAGCATGCTAGTTTTATTTGGTTTAACTTTTGCTGGTTTAGTTTCTCCCCTAAGCATTGCAACAGAAGAATAGAGGTTGTCAGACCTCTTTTCCCAGCATCAGTATCTTCCCCACCCCCAATTCAAAGTCTGGCCAGATCCTTCTTCTCAAGGGGCACTGATCTTGGATTAGCTTAAAGGGAAGGCCTTACCAAGATCTTTTCTCTCTCTCGGCCATTCAAAACATGCACAACTCCAAATACTGAGTCTTGATTTCACATACTCCTCCCATCCCTATTTCCCATAATTACTATTTTCCTTGCATTGCTTGGACTAGTGCTCATGAGGAAGGGTTATCTTCCTTACCCAAAGAAATGCTCCTAGACTTCTAGTCAAGATGGCAGTGTAGATAAATATGCTACTCCCACCTTCCCAAAACCACATCAAAATCACAACTAAACTACTGAACAGCCATCATTCAGAACTGCCTGAAATCCAGCTGAAAGGAAGCCCTTCAACTAGGGATTTAAAGATGAAGCCACATTGGGTCTGGTAGGAGGGGAGGAGACTTGGAACAGGCTGATCCCACACCCACATGTTGTGGATAAAAATTGAGAGGGTAGCCCTAACCGGTTTGGCTCAGTGGATAGAACGTCGGCCTGCGGACTCAGGGGTCCCAGGTTCAATTCCAGTCAAGGGCATGTACCCTGGTTGCGGGCACATCCCCAGTAGGGAGTTTGCAGGAGGCAGCTGATCGATGTTTCTCTCTCATCGATGTTTCTAACTCTCTATCCCTCTTCCTTCCTCTCTGTATTTTTTAAAAATTGGGAGGATATCTCAGCTTCCAAGGTCTCCCCTTGGGGGTCCCATACCAGACCCCTAAACCCAGAGTTCCAGGACCAGGGAGAGAAGTCCCCATAACTTTTGGCTGTAAAAAACAGCAGAGATTGTGGCTGAGTGAGATGAAGGGCTGTTCCTTTTAAAGGGTCTGCACATGGTCTTACTTGGACTCATTCCCTCTGAGTTACAGAGCTTAGGCTGCATTTTGAAAGGCCCCAGGGAAATGTGGGGAGGAACTAATTTGTCTGGCATCAGAATGTGAGCTAGAGGTGCTGCTTTCTAGCAGATAAAAATGCTGGCAGAGGCCATTGTTCCTTTCTGAGACTTTGACCACAGAACTGGCAGATAGGTGCCATATTTGAGTCTCCATCAACCAGTTTCACACTGTTTGCTCTACTCTGCTGATTCCATGAGACCCTGCCCCACCTAACCTGTAGGCCCATCCAAGCTGTTTCTAATTGCTTTTCCATACAAATGGCCTGTCTTGGCTTATGCTTCAGATTTTACTAAAATCTCTCAAACAAGCAGCATCTGGCTTCAGCATGCCCCATACCTCTCACTAAGTGGCCCCCAGGCCTGACACAAACAGCCGCCAGCCTTGGTTCATAGCTTGGCCTCACATGGCCACCTCCAAGCCCAGCACAAACAGCAGCCATCTGCAGATTGCTTTGTAGTTTATGGCAGGAGGCCCCAGGTGAAACACAGACAGTAGCTGATCTTGTCTGCATCTCCTGGGAGGCCCCAGAGCCAGCACATCTGGTAGAGAGCTTTAGACCATGTGGAAGACCATCCAACCACCTCCACAAGTGACACACTCAAGAGGCAGCCTCATTGGGCACTATATCCCTGCTGAAGTAAGCCCTGCTCTGTGGGGTGGGCTCCTACACAGCTGATCCTCCACAGTGGTCAGTCCTTGCAGCCAGTCCTTGCACCCAAATAACCTGAAAGTAAATACTTCGCATTGGAATGCCAACAGCATTCAAAGCTCAACTACAACACAGCCCATATGGCATGGTGGGGCACATCTGGGGTCCCCAGCTTGGGTGATTGGGAGGCTATGCCAATGGACCCTACAGAACACTTACTACTTTAGGCTACTCTACCAAGCCTGGGAAATATAGCAGCTCTACTGATACACAGAAACACCAGGAGGATGCCAAAATGCCAAGGCAAAGAAACATGTTCCTAATGAAAGAACAGAACAAACCTCAGAAAGGAACTAAACAAAATGGATACAAGCAATCTACTGAGTGCAGAGTTCAAACACTGGTTATAAGAATGCTCAATGAACTTACTGAGAACTGCAACATCATTAAAAAGGATGTAGAAACCATAAAAAAGAACCAGTCAGAAAGAAGGATACACTAACTGGAATGAAGAATAATTTATAGGGAATCAACAGTAAGTAGATGAAGCTGAGAATAAAATCAGTGATTTGGAATATAAGGAAGCAAAAACTACTCAATAGAAAAATAAAAACAAAATTAGATAGTGTAAAGAGTCTCTGGGACAACCATACCAATATTTACATCTTGGGAGGGTGCTAGAAGGAAAAGAGGGGGAGCAAAAAATTGAAAACCTATTTGTTAATCCTCTCCCAAGGATGTTTTTTCCTTTTTTTTTTTTTTTTTCAGAGAGAGTGGAAGGGAATAGAAGAGACAGAGAAAGAGAAACATCAATGTGAGAGAGACACATTGATTGTTGCCTCCCACATGTGCCCTGACAAAGGCCAGGGATCAAGTCTGAAAGTGAGGTACATGCCCTTGACTGGAGTTGAACCCACCACCCTTCAGAGCATGGGCCACTGAGCTAAACCATTTCAACTAGGGCTGAAAACCTATTAAAAAATAAAAGTAATTAAAAACTTCCCTAATCGGTGAAGGAACCAGATTAAGGTGACCAGACATCCTGCTTTTGCAGGACAGTACCGATTTTTAACAATTTATCCCGTGTCCCTCGGTATTTTTAAAAAATACCGATTACTCTTTGTAATATTTTAAGTAATAATAAAAAAAGGAAATAAAAAAAATACCCCCACCATCCACCCCCCCCCATCCCCCGTCAATGGTGTACCACTTTAAATCTGGTCACCTTAAACTAGACATGTATGTCCAGGAAGCTCAAAGAATCCCAAACAAGATGAACCCAAAGAGGTCCACACCAAGACACATCATAATTAATATGTCAAAGGTTAAAGACAAAGAGAGAATCTTAAAAGCAGTCAGAGAAAAGCAGGTAGCTCCCTACAAGGGAGCTCCCAATAAGACTTTCAGCTGATTTCTCAACAGAAACTTTGCAGGCCAGGAGGGATTGGCAAGAAATATTCAAAGTGATCAGAAACAGGGACCTACAACCAAAATTCCTCTATGAAGTAAAACTACCACTTAGAATCAAAGGACATATAAAGAGTTTCTCAAACAAGAAAAAGCTAAAAGACTTCATCACCATCAAACTAGAATTACATGAAATGTTAAAGGATCTCCTTGAAGAAAAAGAAGCAGAAGAAGAAGACAACAGCAGAGAGATTAGAAATATGAACAATAAAATGACAATAAATACATATGTGTCAATAATTGAGTCTAAAAAACAAAATAAGCAAACAGAACAGAAACAGACTCATAGATAGATACAGAGAACATTTTGACAGTTGCCAAATGGGAGGGGAGTTGGGGATGGGTAAAAAAGGTGAAGGGATTAAGAAGTATAAGTTGGTTGTTACAGAATAGTCACTAGGATGTAAAGTACAGCATAGGGAATCTATATATATAAAAACCCAGATACCAGGACAGCAGAACAACCAGAACAACCAGAATGATGGGTGGCTATGATGTGCACGGGGGCAGCCAACCAGCCTGATCTAGGCCCCGCTCATGACCCCTTCCCCCCAGATGGCACCACCCCCAGCCTGCCCCGCCCCTGATTGCCCCCCCATCCCGATTAGGGGCAGGGCCCGCCAGACCCCAACTGTACACGAATTCATGCACTAGGCCTCTAGTATAGTCATTAATATTCTAATAACTATGAACAGTATCCGATGTGTACTGGATTTTTCGGGATGATCACTTAGTAAATTATATAATATCTAATCACTGGACTGTGAATCTGAAAGTAATATCATATTGTACATCAACTGTAATTAACAAAAAATGATTTAAATTTTTTAAAAAGAAAAAGGAAATGCTCCTATGTTCTCATTTGATGTTGACTAAAATATAAAATGAAATATGTGCAAGTTTAATTCCTTGACTCATGCCATGAAGAACCAGTGAGGTTCCAAGATCCTGATAGTTAGGGATGTATTCTTCATATTGCTAAGTATCACTAAATAACATATTTGCCTTTGCCCCTTCCACCCCCATCCTTAACCCTTCACCTACCCAATGTGTCCTAAACTTCCATTTTATCATACAAGCCACTGGAATAGTGAATTGAGATGGTGGGAGTCAGGTGGGACCCTTCCATTGATGTCTTTGTCTTCTTCTATAAAGAGCTAGAGGCCCAACACGTGAAATTCTTGCAAGAGTAGGCCTGTGCAACTATGGGGCTGCCTTGATCCCATGGCTACAGCCCTGGGTTCATCCAGAAGGTCATCCGGAAGGACGTCTGGAAGGCTGTTCTGTCGATTTGCATATAACACTTTTATTATTATAGATAGTGTTGATGTGGCTACAACCACTTCCTCCCTCCTTCTCCCCATTAAAGTCACTTATTTTTAATGTTTGAATGTGTTATTTTCAAAGAAAAGAAACTGAAGCCGATTCTGCACATGGCATTCTTCCAATGTGTTTCAAGTTCTCTATAAAAAGTGAAGTTGTCATTTGTTGTTATCAGGAACACTATCCAAATAGGTAAAGTCGACAAAGTTTTTTTTTTAATATATTTTACTGATTTTTTACAGAGAGGAAGGGAGAGAGATAGAGAGTTAGAAACATCGATGAGAGAGAAACATCGATCAGCTGCCTCCAGCACACTCCCCACCGGGGTTGTGCCTGCAACCAAGGTACATGCCCTTGACTGGAATCAAACCTGGGACCCTTGAGTCCGAAGGCCGATGCTCTATCCACTGAGCCAAACTGGTCAGGGTCAACGAAGTTTTTATTAGTTCTGTTTTTACAATAGTCTGTCTTACTATGGAGACAAATAGGAGAACTCTGTGTTCACACTGGCTTTGTTTTATAGTTCTTAGATGTGTAGCACAAATGAATGGTTTTGAGCCAATTCCAACCTGTAGTGATGGCTGTCAGTTTCTTGGACACTATTCAGAAATCTGTGACTGAGCAGCGCTGTAATGATTCCAAGACAAGCTGTCCTGGAACAAGCCTTGGCCTCTTCGAGTCACCACCACGGGAACTCAGCAATTCTAGTCCCGACCCTTCCTCTAACTAATGTGTGACCTTAGGTAGGTCCTTTAACTTTGGTCCCCAGTTTACTCATCTAAAAAAGGAGAAAGGAGACCTGGATGAGCTCTAAGTGCTTTCCAATTTTGTGGTTTTATTATGCTAATAAATGAATCACAAAAGTCACAAAAACATCCCACTTATAGCAATCAAGAAAAAAAACTGTGATTCTGTTTTATATGGTGTTAAAGATTCCCTTTTGACTTTTGAGTCTCTTAATGACTCGATATGTGTACCCTTGACACTCTACTAGATCCCTCTAAACTATTTTTTAAAATTGATTTGGGGCCAGTATGGAATTCTGTGTCTTAGTATCTGAGTTTCAGATTCTGAGTTGTAAGAAGGTCTATTTAAAATGGTATGTTTTTCTTATAGCAATTGTTAAGTGCTCAGATTTTATGATGTTTTAACATTTATTGCCATTCATTATCTAAACACTCTTCTATAATCCAGTGAGTGTATGAAGTTAATAAGTAGAATGGAATTCATTTTGGGCTTAATTTCATCTGCTGAATCTAATGGAAAGCTTCTCATATCTGTTCTTTCTTTCTTAACATGGCCAAGGCAAAGGGACTTGGAAAAGCTCAGATTCTGCTAGCAACCTTAAATCTCTGTGACTTTGGGGAAAGAAAAAAAATGTTACCTCTGTGTCTTTATCCCAAAGCGTAACAACTCTAAAGTTATGGAGACATTTCACACGAAGAGAAATCTATTCATTGTCACTATATTTCTTTTAAAGGTTAAAATATTTACCATATATTAATAATATACTTACTTTTCAAATAGAGAATTTTCCCACCTGTAGGGTGCTATTAAGTCCTAATCATGTGTTAATGTGATATTACAGTTATTTGTTTTATTTTACAATGCTCTAAGAAGGATAGTGGGGAAAGAGGGTTTCAGAGGATACAGTGATATTCCACAGGCCAGCTGCAACCCAAGCAAAAGGCATCCAGATTCAAGCTGCTGCTGCATGATACGACACTGCCTATTTAAGAGGATGGGATGCCACAGATAGACTGTTAGAAGGCTCCATGCTTTTAGACAAGTCATCCTTCCATTGAAGAAGGCTCTCTCTCTCCTACCTTCCCAGTTCTGGCTCTACCACCACCCTCCTGAGTACACACTAACACTCGTGCTTGGACTACATTTCCCAAAGCATATACTTAGAATTTCACTTAGCTGATTGCTTTGCTGCACTCCAAATGGCCCCACATTTTGTCAATGAAGAGTGTAAACCATGCCTTTTGTAGGCTGCAGTGGGATGTGATGTTTAGAGGAAGGAAAGGATGTTTCCTCATAGAAGCACCAGGCACTTACCCATTTGGATTAGACAGGAAAGTTTTAGTCATTCATCCTGATGTTTTGTCTAAGTAGTACCAAACATCTGGAACCTGGGTGACAGGCTGAATTTTTCACTTCACATCCAGATGTTTTTGCATTATGCTGAAACAACTAAAAGAAGTCAGCCATATTTTTAGGAATTTAAAAAGTAAAGCATAAAAGTTATACCAACTTCATTTCAGTTTTGAGTTAGAAAAGGTGAATGAAATAGAAACAAACTGTTAGTTGATTCTTTATACCATATGCTAGTGGTTTTTTTTTTTAAAGCCACATACTTTGAAACTCAGGTATAAGGAGTAAAAGAATTATGAAATCCTGTCACTAAAAATACAATGACTTAGACTATTGTTCAACAGTTGAAATGCTCAGACTCTGAAAATTCAGGTAAGACTTGGGCAGTAAATAGTTGTTGAACTGCTCGAGCAATGAGTTTCATTCCAAGTGACTCTCTGTAAGTACATTTATTCCTTGCATGCAAATGGAATGCATGATCAACAGGTTATCGAGGCTCTAACATGATTTGCAAAACATTTGAGACCTTTTAAAGATGCATTTTTGAGAAATGCTTTTAATGACTCAAAATGGAAAACAAGACTGCATCCAGCAGAACCACCTTGAGCATTTGTCACAAGAACACAAGCAGAAAGGAATGTTTAAACATTGTGCAATACAACCATTTCGGAAAAAAAAATACTTTGTGTTGTTTTGAAACTTGTATTTCTCTCTCACATTAAATGGAGTTGGGTCTCATGCTTGTTAGAAGACATGTTCAGAACATATTTCTTATATTAGAAGACGCAGCGTTTAATCTGGTTGTCAACTGCCAACAGACTTTGTGGGCATTCTATGCCATGAAAATTCCAATATATTTTTCATTATTTCCACAAAAGCATGTAGTGTGTACATTACACATAACAGTATTATTGATCTGAACTGGCCTGGTGCCCTGTCTTTGCTGACTCAGCACATGGTTTCTCTTTTCCAGATTACCAAAACAACTCTTCTCTGGGGTCAAGATTTCGCAGAAAGTAAAGGGGAACAGACATACAGAGGGGCCTTCTTTTCAGCCTGGATTATAACAAGTCTAAAGGCAAATGCCAAATCAGACCCGACTTTCCCAGGTTTATAGAACAAGAATGCCCCCCTTTGTCTCCCACCCCAGCATTTGAAGGAGTCACATTGAAGGGGAACACAGCTTGTTCTTCACCCGTGAATCTGCACGGAGTCTCTTGGGACGGGACTCCACCTGTGCAGGTTACCCTGGTGGGGTTTCTTTCCCCGTCTGTGCATTCATTTTTTGAGCTGTGCTCTGAGGAAGCTGAATGTCCCAGTCATTGTCCGCCTTCTCTGGCAGATTCGGCCTTGCAGCCTTCAGAGATTTGGGACTGTGTGTGCAGTGGACCACAATGTACATGTTAACAGCGATGGCCCGTCTTTGTACACATCGAACGTTCTGGAAGTCGGGTTCTCTGTTCCCGGACACACTCAGCCATCTGGCAGGGCGGGAATCGCAGGACTGCAGGCTAGCTTGTGGAACAGGGTCAGGCAAGAAGAATATTGTGAACCTCCGGTCTCCCCAAAGCCTCCCACCTCCCCCTGGACCGGCCAGCTAATCAATGCAAATGTCGTAGGAGGCCAGGCCCGCAACCGGCATTCCAAGGAGTGCAGACCACCAGCCGAGCTTTAAATAAGTGCAGATGTGACAGGCAGGGGACCCCGGGTGGGGCGCCTCTCCGCCCGCACCGCCCTCCGCGCGCCGGCCGACGCGGGGAGCCGTGTCCGGGAGGACGGGGCGCACGGGGCGCTCACCCATGGCCGCAGAGGCCGGAAGCCCCCCGGGCCCGAGGGCGGCGCGGGACGGCGGGAGCCCCGCGGCCTGGAACTTCCCGCGCCCAGCCGCCGCCCCTCGCCTCGCCGCCAGCCCCGGCCTCCCAGCGCCCGACGCGGTCTCCGCTCGGGAAAGGCCGACCCCGCTGCCGGCCCGTCGGCTGCGGAGCCTCGCTCTCCCGGGGCAGGGCCTGGCCTAACCGCGCCACCCGCGAGCCGGAGCCGCTCCCCACGCGGGGACACCCGTCCCTGCCCCGGTGCGGCCTGGCGGTGCGGCCGAGGCGGGGGGGACAGGTCGGGCCCCGGTCAGGCCCCGGTCGGCAACGGAGCAGAAGGCGGGGCAGCCTCGTCCCCCCAAACCGCCCCGCGAACCCGCACCCGCACCCTCCCCGCGGGCTCCGTCGAGGGGGGAAGGACAGGAGAGGGGAAGGAGCCCTGCGCGCTCTGCATGTTCCGTCGGCCCGAACCGCCTAGATCGCAGCCGTCCTCGCCGACACCCTAGTCGGGCAGCTCCACCGACCCGTCCGCCCCCG
Organism: Murina feae; assembly: GCA_004026665.1. Classification (NCBI taxonomy): domain Eukaryota; kingdom Metazoa; phylum Chordata; class Mammalia; order Chiroptera; family Vespertilionidae; genus Murina; species Murina feae. The sequence continues at coordinate 49,901 of PVJC01001099.1, read as the reverse complement.
GCTCGCAGCCGCGCGCCGCCCTCGCCCCGGCCTCGCCCCGGAACCGGGTCCCCTCCGCCCCTCCTGTCGCTGCGGCGGCGCCCCGTGCGCTCCGCGGTCTCCCGGCCCCCAGCGCGCCAGCCCCCGCGCCCCGCAACTGCAGGCGCCGCATCCCTCGGAACCCGCAGGCGGGGAGGGCCTTCACCGGGCGACGCCACCGCCCAGCCTCTCTGCCGGCGCCATCCCACCGGCCTCCAGCGCCCCGGAGCCTCCGGCGTCGGCTCCCCCTTCCGCCTCGCGCCCCCGGACACCCCGCCGGCCGCACCCCGCGCAGAGGCGGCCCGCGAGCATGACCCCGAGCCGCTGGGCGCGGCGTGCAGGGCTCCAGGAGGGGCCGCCCGGGCCAGACACACCAGCCCCCCGCGCTCCGGCCCCGCGGCGCCCGGTCCCCGCCGCCCCCCGCGCGGGACGGAGCCTCTGCGCCGCCGCCAGCCCGCCGCACCTGCACCCTCCGCTCCCGTTTGCCTTTCCGTCCGCGCGTAGGGCAGCCACGAACTTCAAAATAAAAAATACATATATATTTTGTTTCAGAGACAGGCACGAAATGGGGGACACGACGATCCGAGCGCCGGCGCACGGGAACTCGAGCCGGCCCGGGGCGACCGCGGCGCAGAGACCCGTGTGCGCGGCAGGAGCGGCGGCGGCGGCGGGGGGTGCGCGGGAGGGAGCTGCACCTGCGAAAGGAGGAGGATGAGCAGCTTCGCGTTATGTTGGGAAACGCTCCCAGCCCGTCACTCTTGTCTGGGGACCTGGCCTAATCGCAGCGCCGATGGCCGATGGTCGGCGGGAACAGAAACTTGAACCTATTGCTGCAAAGCCGGTGCGAAGGGGCCCCGAGAGCAGGACGCGGGCAGTTAAGCTAGGGATGCGACCCCTCGACGGGGCTTCTCACGGGCTTTGTCCTCATGAGTTCTTCTGTTCCTCTGTGAAAGGGCTAAATTTAGCTAAGCAACAGCAAACCACCCAGGCAATATGGTTACTTTCCTAATGCAGAAATTCTTGGCGATGCATCACCTGAAAGAATTCGCAAGATTTCTGAACGTGTGACATAAACAGCGGACATAACCAGGCTCAAGAACGCTGAAATCCCCTCGTGTGAACGCCCGACTCCATCCTGCAGAAATAGTTTGCAGAGTAACCCTAAACCACGGGGCCACGCTCGGCGCCCTTTCGTGAACAGTATCTCAGCTTTCCTCCAGCCCCGAAGATCAACGGCAACGTCAGTATTTTGCTCTTTGCGAGGAATAGATTGTCCTTTTCAGTCGAGGGAGGGCCTCAGGAATGAGATGTGCTAAGCGTTCCTATGAGGATATTTTGGAAGACGGTGCAGGTGTGGGCTGACTTAAATTACTTGCTTTTGTGTTTTTCTAAAAGGTCACATGTAGGCTCTAGTTTTAGGGAAGACAGAAGATTTCCTGACATGAGTTGAAATGTCCCTGTGCCCGGCCTCAGATGGAGGAGCTCAGACAAACTGGATAAGGCATTTCGCTGAGGCACCCTGAAAAATGATGTGCGCATCAGCATGTATGCCATCAATCAAAAATTATTGAATAATTTTTGCATTCAATTAAACAAATGACTCCACTGTTTGGAGACTTTCCACAAATAAGCAATTAGTAAAATGATCAGTAAAATCTTCCACACTCTCTCACTCTCACTTAATGGTAAATTATTGAGCAGGGCTTTAACTCGTAGGAATATGTAATAGCCTGGGAAAGAGTAGTGCAGTTAAAAATGGAGTCCAGAAATTTCACAGTTTAATTTTCTAAAGTAGTAGAAAATACTAACAGAATTACTCAAGGGTTTTTTTAAAAATCATTTTGGAACAAAGGATACATTTAGGAAACAAATCAGAACAGCTCTAACATCTGAAGACATGTGAATTGAGTATATGGTTTCTTGAGTTATTTTCTATATAAAATAACAGTGACCTCTAAAAAAATAACCTCTTCTTAATTAAACACATAAAGTTGGCTATATTAATATGTTTTTGTCTTATGTAACTAGAATTCCTTGCAAACTAACAGCTATGTTGGCTACATTCCCCAAGTATCAGTAATCTGAATTCCCTGCATATAATTGACCTCATTAAGTTGAATCATAAAGGCTACTGGAGAAACTCTATATACAATTATGCAGATCAGTAGTCGTTTTTAAGTCGCTAATAACTAGACATATAAATTTGCTGGGTTGAAAGAAAGACTGTAAATCTATCTTGTATAATTTTCTAGCCATCTATTAAAATGAGATAAATTATAGCACATAAACATCTTTGGGATCGGTTTTATTATAAGGAAATAATTTTCTTTGCTGTCAGAGAGGCCCATGAGGGCAAACTTTTATTATATATTTAAGAACCGTTAAATTTGAGGATTAAACACATAATTTCAAACCATTTCTTAGAAAAGTTCTCGGGCTATTCATAGAATTTACTTCTGAGAAGTTCACTTAAAAATACAATATAGGTGACACTAATACTGAATTTTCATAACTAAGAATCTGTACATGGGATAGGAAATATGTGCAAATAAAAACTAAAGAGTGAGGTCCAGGTGAAGGAGGACATTCTAAGTTCTGGTTGAGAAAAATAATCTATTGTACTAACAATTTGTGCATTTTCTCTCTTAAGATCTGCCCTTCACAATGACGAAATTGCTCATGGACCCTTTCACCGTCCTCACACAATTGCAGCTGGGTGTGTATGGGTGTGTGTGTGTGTGTGTGTGTGTTTCCATCTCCATTTGCCTTTGCAGGGCAAATAGATAAAGGAAGAATGAAAATCTTGAGCTCCTCTGACACACATAAGGACTTATAGTTTATTAATCGAGAATTTAGCTTATCCCCTCTGCTATTCATCTGAAATTAATTAAGTGTGTAGAATTACAAGGTGGGTGTATCCGAGACAGCAGGCCCTGCTCGGACTAATCAAAGGGCACATGTTGAATGAGCACAATTTAGTTAAGGTTAATCCAGTGAAGATGATACCTCCCTGTTCTTAATTAGTCTAGGTGATAGATTGTGGAATGGGAAAGTAGGAAGGAAAGGAAATTCGGTCCTACTGAATGCCAGATTTTCTAATTTAATTTAGGTCTCTGTTTTCACAGACGCAAACAGTTTCCAGGCAGAGTAGAACCACGCTGTCTAGGTTCTTTTCTAAGGTGGCTCAAAAAAATTGCATGTGTGTTTTTAAGAAAAATAAATAGAAAAAAATGAAGCTTTCAAAGGTGTTGGTGATAATGTGCCTTTCGTTACCGACATGTCAGTTCAGAATTCTATCACAGCTCAGTGGATTCTTTGTGATTTCTGCTGGGGCGGGTTCCTTTTTTGTACTTTCTTCTGGGTACCAATTCTGACAATGTGTTGAAATAAACAAAGACATTTCTGTACCTGTAAGACTGTATTAATGAAATGAGTGTGTATGTATTATTAAAAACAATAGTTAAAATATTAATAAGGAGATACACAGTTCCCACCATGAATGAATTGCACAATTTAAATAATGTTGAACAAAAGAAGCAGATGTAAGAATACATACTTTGTGATTCCATTCCTGTAAAGCCCAAAAACAATCAGCATGAATCCCTAGTGTTATATGTCCCAATATGATTACCCTCGGAGGAAAAGTCTGCAACTGGAACAGAATAAGGGGGGCTTCTGGGGACACCGATAATGTTCTGTTTCTCATGCTGGGTGCTGGCTCCGCAGGTGTGTCCACTCTATGAAAATTCATGGATCTAATGAATTTGTGAACTTATGATTTGTGCATTTTTCTGTATAGATGCTTTATGTCCATGAAACATTTACTTTACAGAATGAAGGTGAGTAAGAGAAAAAACCACCACGGAGTAAGGGAATGGGATCTTGAGGCAAGACATTTTGAAAAGACAGGGCTGAGGGCTGAGGATATAATTCCAAAAGAGAAAAAAATGCATTAAAATGTATAGCAAAGTATTATTAACACGGTCTTTATGTGTCCACTTTGCCATCTTATTACCTGCACACCCGCAAGCACTTAAGATTACTCCTCAGGATCCAGATTTCACCAAATATCTGAGTCTTTTTTGATTTTGCATCTGTTAAAATCCAATTCTGATTAAGGTGTTTAAAAATGTTATTCTTTGTTACTATTTAAGGTGCAGCCACCCCCCACCCCCAAAAAAGCTCATTTTCTCCTTGCTATTGCAATAGGAAATCATCAGATGATTTCCTTGTTTTCAGTTTGGGGATATATTTTCTGTTCAAGAGGGGTATCTGTTTCTGATTTATTAGCATTTGATCCCCTAGTTTCCTGCCATTGATCAAGCCTAATACTTGGCTCAGCTGATGAGTTTTATATGAAAACTGATATTTCAGGAAGACGGAAGGTTGAACCCATTTTTAATATTTTCCCCCTTCATCTCTTTCAGAGTTTGACGTACACAGGAGACACCTAGCAAAGCCCGAAACCGTATTCTTTCTCGCCACATCACCCTGGTATAAAACTTTTTGGAAGTCAGACACGTATTTATCAGTAGAAGAGATGTTTGTCCAGTGTCACTCACATCCTGTCAACTGTATATACATTTACACCCTCTCGCCAAAACATGCCTTCACCCCGCTGCTGACCGGCTGCCCACCATTCAATCTCCAGCGAAGTCACAGTGAGTAAGGTCAACTCCTTGGAAACATCTGTATTTGATCAGTTTGCACAAAACAGGGGCCTTCCGTAGGCTGGCCTTCCCTGAAGTCCGCTGCGACAATAGCTGATTCACCGCCGCTGCCAGAGCCTCCCTCAGGAAACCTTTTCCCCTCTGAGACTATCTGATCATTGCCCAGACTCAGTTCTACTTTAATGAGCTCAGGGTATTTGCAGGGCCACACTCTCCAAGCTGGCAGCACATTGAGAGAGAATTTCCCTCCATCAGTGAGAAGATGTTCTAGTTATTGCTACAGGTAGGACGCTTTGTGCTTCTTTATCTATTTTGGTTCTGGGAACGAGTAACACATGGAATCAGATCAGAAACTCAGCAACGTGTTGACAGGATTTTGACCATTGTAGACCCTGATGGGGTCAGGTCTGTGCTCCCAGGTGCACATTGTGGAGGATTAGCACTGGCCTCTGTGCCTCTGTGTTTTCTTTTCTCTTCCTTTCTTTTCTTCCTCTTTTTTGTCCCACCATGTTTCCAGCATTGCATCATCAACATGTTTTTTTCACAGAGAATCTAAAGGACACCTCTAGAGCCTCTTTTCCTTTAAAACAAAAAATAGCTGCTAGGATAGTCTGCTGGCCCCAGGTGGCATTTTGATAGGCGGAATATGTGTTTTATCCTCCTCCATAGCACGGCAATTTAAATTCGAAAGAAAATTGATGAAAAGTCTGGTGTTAACTTGTAAATCAAACATCAACCTGAAGACAGCATGAAAGAAGTCTCATTAAAATTTAGGGCATCACTAAATTCATTCTACTGGCCGAACATTTAGAAAATTCCCCAAGTGTTTACAAAATTGTTGGCTACATTTCAAAAATATAAAAGTCAGACTGGCCTTCATTGACAAGGAGGGTGGAGCAAGAAGTTCAAAGACCAGGTAATCAGTTAGTTACCTTTCCATTGATGGGCTTCTGTGTGTAATAGGTATCAAGTGGGAGGCAAGAAACCCACAAGACAGTCCCATTCTTTTTTTAAAAAAATATATTTTATTGATTTTTTTACAGAGAGGAAGAGAGAGGGATAGAGAGTTAGAAACATCGATGAGAGAGAAACATCAATTACTGCCTCCTGCACACCCCCAACCGGGGATGTGCCCGCAACCAAGGTACATGCCCTTGACTGGAATCAAACCTGGGACCCTTGAGTCTTTAGGCCGACACTCTATCCACTGAGCCAAACCGGCCAGGAATCCATTCTTCAGGAACTGCCAGATCAGACAAGGCAAAAATACATGAAAATGTTGATAATAGACAAAAGCAAGAAGTCTCGGGTAGTCAGTACATGGTGAGTCACTAATGTGCAGATCATCCATCCTTTGCTCATGCGAAAAGCACATCGAAATAGCTGACGCATCTGTTTGTGGTCCCATCTCCCATCATCCCATCATCATCGGTGCTGCATTACTAGCATAAGCCCAGCACTCTGGGACTGCGAATTCCTGAATTTCTCTGTGCCTTAGGTTCCTCACCGGTGAACAATGGTGCCACCTCACAGGGCAGGTTGGTAAATGAGACAATGTCTGCAATGTGATTAAAGCCATGCCTGGTGCAGCAGCATGCTCAGCACAGTCAGCTATGGCGGGTGTTCAGATTCCAGGCATCCCCATCCACCCACATCAGCAGCCATGTTGTGTTTAATATCTACTGATTCAGTTTGGTTAAAAAGGAGTTGTCTTGAAATACTTCAGTAACCTGCTTTTTAAAATAAATGCTCACTGCTTACAGGTCTACTCGCTCTCCCAAGCGACCCAATTCAATAAGGATGGGAATTTTGGGTGATTCACATCACCATGTTTTCCCTAAGTGCAAAAGCACACACTGTACAAATAAAGAACAGCTTTATTTTCCACCACAAGAAGGTGAACTTTTAAAGGTCTTGTAAGGGGTGTAGAAACGCTTCTTGGGCAGCAAGACCAACGTTGGTCCCAATTGTCAATATTCTGGAAAACCTGACCTTGTTGCATAGTTTTAACTGGCTTTATGCAGGTGACTCGAATGCTTTTTCTTACCTCAGCCCAGTCTCCCAGGTCAGCAATTTTTTTACTCATCTCAGCTTCTGAATTGCCTGATGGCCAAAAGAGCCCGCCCCTTCCTTCTTTCTCCAGTGACCTCCCTTCTCCCTGCTCCAGCAGCACCTCATCCAGAGCTCCCTATTCCGTCTTCTGGGTCTGCCTCTAGCTCTTTAAGACACTGTGCCTTGCCCTAGCCAGTTTAGCTCAGTGGATAGAGTATTGGCCTTTGGACTGAAAGGTCCCAGGATCAATTCCAGTCAAGGGCACATGCGTGGGTTGCGGGCTGGATCCCCAGTAGGGGACGTGCAGGAGGCAGCCGATCAATGATTCTCTCTCATCATTGATGTTTCTATCTCTCTCTCCCTCTCCCTTCCTCTCTGAAATCAATAAAAAAATATTTTTTAAAAAAAGAAAATTCTTAAAAAAAAAAAAAGACATTGTGCATCTTCTGTACTGTTATGAGCATTGGCCCTCCTGAGAGCTTTTCTTTCAAAATCAAACTTTCCCAAGTTTCTCTCTTTGCTTTGCTCCACAAATCACTATACCCTTGACATTTGCTCTGTCTCCTTTCTCTGTCTTTCCTTCTGCGTAATACTTCTCTGTTCTTGAGAGAAGGGGCAGGGGCTACAAGGTGTGAGGAAAGAGAGGCTGGAGTCATGACTCCTAATCTCCCTTGATGTGTCATGTCTTCTTCCTTCTAATGACCCCGTCAGACCGTTCTGGAGCCTGCCATAACCTTCTCCTTCATAATTATTGTAAGATACCTGCTTAACCTGTCTACCTGCCTGCTAGTACCATCCAAAAGCACAGTTCGTTCCTGGTGAGTGTCCACACTGTTCCTTTTCTGGTCCTTCACTTTTGTGTCCTTGGGGATGTTTCTCAACAAGAACTGTGCCTAATTCAGTTCTTCACAGAACCAGGCATGTTGCTGTCATTGGATTAAAAGTCCCACTCCATTCTGATAAATTTAATTAATTTAAAACATAAAGATGATTTGGGGTTGCTCTGAGGAGTGAAAGAAAAAAGAAAAAGGATGCCATATCCCTGCCCCCGTGATGGGAAATTACACACATGAAAGAAATAGTGTTGAAAGATGTGCAATGGAAGGAGGTGCTAGGGTGACCAGCCTTGGAGGTGGGAACGCCCTTGGAAGAAGTCAAGTCTTGTTTAATGTCTGAGAGGCTTTGACTGATGGAAAAAAGTGTTTACAATGAGTCCTACTTAGTTTAGTGACCAATTTTCTAATTTTCAAGCAATTGATATTTTGAAAATATTCACACACTACTGAATAATAACTCAAAAACATCAACTTAACCAATTAAATTCCCCTAAGAAGTGAACATTTTTGGCCACTTAAGTAATTGAAGTCTTCACAATTGGAGTATATGGGATTCCCCTAATTGCTGTAAACACTTTTAAAATATCATCAGTGACTTAATAATACAAAATTCATCAGTTTATTTACACTAAAACCTGTTAAAAAGGAATAACACTCTACACATAAACGCGATTCTCCTTTTTCTTTATTTCTCTAATTTTTAACTTTTTTGTTCGTCAACTGTCTTTTATTCATTTATGTTTAAATACACGGAAATATGTGATTTTTTAATTAATTTTTTAAATTACAGTTGACATACAATGTTATATTAGTTTTGGGTGTACATCCCAGTAATTAGACATTATATATCTTTACTAGGTGATCATCCTGATAAATCTTGCACCCATCTGACAACATACATAGTTATTAGAATATTATTGACTCTATTCCCTTTGCTGTACTTTACATCCTCATGACTATTCTGTAGCAACCACTTTGTACTTCTCAATCCCTTCACATTTTTTACCCATCCCCCCAACTCCCCTCTCATCTGTCTGATATTTTTGTTTTGGTAAAGTCATGATAGTCTTGGAATAACTGAAAACTGGGCACTGAGACTCGGCATTTGCACAACCTAGCTGGTAACAGAATACAGGTGATGGCCCCACTTTGGAGCCAGCTGGCTGGGCTTTTTTCTTTTTTAAAATTCTCACCCAAGGATCCTCCGCTGTCTCTCGAAGGATCCTTCGAGAGAGAGTGGAAGAGAGGTAGGAGGAGGAGAGAGAAATATCTACATGTCTACACAGCTCAGCCTCATCTTCAACTCGAGGAGCAGATACCTGCAGATGGGCAGCCACATGAAAGTAGCTCCAGGCTGAACAGTGAGGTTGGCTAGTAGGCTGTCAAGTGATGAAGCAGCTCATCCCTAAAGATGGGATTCTGGGCCCTGGGACTAACTGGATTAAGGTGAGCCCAGGGGAAAAGGATTAGAACCCTAGCCCAGGAGGATGAATCATTGCTTCTTGTAGGAGACGAACACATAGTTCTCTTTCCTGTTCTCCCATGAGCACCTCTGTCCTTCTGTCTCTCCTGTTCTTTACTGGGCTCCTTCATCTCCCACTCCCTCTGCTTTTAACACCATTTCTTCTTCATCCACTCTCCTTTTCTAGGGTTTGGGCCTGGAATCCAGGGGCACAAGTTGGCCCTGCTGGAGATCCCTGAGAGCAGGAGGTGCTACTGAACTCGGATCCTAAAATACAGAAGACAGCGGAGGGGGATGGGAAGAAAGGGGAGGTAGAATCAGCGTCAGCAAAGTGCCTTCAGTTTTAGGAAATGAGAAGCATGTGAATCTCATCTTGTATATACGTTCTTTAATTTGATTAGGATGCTGCTGCAATCTCAATCATAGTGAGGAATATATCTGAACATTTAGTGTCATCCCACCACATACTGAGTTGTCGACAGTGCTTGTCTAAAAGGCTCTTAAAACTGCAAAATAATGCACCTCTGATGGTGGAATGCTGGGCCCTGAGACAGACTGGTATGAGAGATATTGCGGTGGAAGAGCTATTCCAGCCCCTCTCCATTCATACCAAGTAGGCAGCCATCTAGTCCAATTATGTAAAAGGCAATCTGCATCCATTTTCATCTGAATGCATTTATGTGTAAACTAAAATGACTTCTGGTGAGTTATCGTCCCCAGCTGGAGCTACAGAGCCTTAAGGTTTATATTATTAATCCATTTCTTAAAATCAAACATTTCTCTAGCAAAAGATAACCTCTTAAGCCCCCCAGGCCCATCCAGAAAATGAGTTGTCTGGGTGACTTGGCTCCATGAGCAGAAGTGTAGAGCAGCATTCATTCATTCATTCATTCATTCATTCATTCATTCATTTTTTCACTCATGCAACAAATAAGGAAAAGGGAGTTGGGTGTTTCCAGAGGTCTGGGGGAGGGGTGTTACCAGCTTCCCAGTTAGGCCTGAGACTCCTAACTGGCAAGATAAACTTTGGAACCACAACCAAAGCCTCTCTGCCTGAAAGCAAAGAATTAACCCCCAGAAAGAGAAAGGCTGAGAAGGAAAAAAGGGAGTCTGTGGACTCCATAGTATCAGCTAATCACTCAGAATGGTATCTCCAGCACCATCTCCCCTCCCTGGCTCTGCCTTCTGGAATTTGGCAGAAAAGAGCCTTCGGAAGATTTCCGCATGAACAGGACTCATTTCTTTCTGGAGCGATGCATGGGAGCCATCTGCTCTGAGGTCTGCATGGAAGGGAGTCCGAAAAGTCCGCTCAGGCTCTCCCGCCAGCTCTTCTCTGATGCTGGCCTACTGTTCTGGTATGAGCACCCCAGGCCCTAACGTACAAACCCCACTGGGATAAGTAGCAGGTTGTCGGGAGGACCTGCCACTCCCCAGCAGGGCAGTGGTGGGAAAGCAGCATCTGGTAAAGAGCACCAAGCGTGTGGGATCAGAAGACTTGGCTCCCAATGCTACCACTTCTTACTTGCACAGGTCACAACCTGTCGGAGAGGTCGGTGTTAAGAGGGTGAATTTGTTCATGTTTTTCGGATGTAGAGCACAGCGGCCCAGGTCATTATTACCTAGTTTCATCAGATCTTTATGAGTGACAGCTAGTTGGAAATTTGGCAGGAAGTCTGGGGAAGAGAAATGGAGAAGGGGAAGGAGAGAGCTCCAAAGCAGAATGCAGTCTAAGGCAGATAGGCCTGGAGGGGGCTGGGCACTAGCAAGGCACAAGAAGGTCATTGGGAAACAGGGGAGGGGCTTGCGGGAAGAACTGGGTTGGGGACAGAAGAATAGCAAGAAAGTTGCCCACGTCAAAGCCAGTGGGTGGTTTGTTCGAGATTCAGGCTCAGCTTCCATGGCTGAAACATGGCTCGTGGAAGGTCGTTGAGACAGCTCAGCAAAGGACAGGGGAGCTGTGGGACTCTCCAGCTTCTAGTCTAGGGTATGTTTGGGGGGAAACTTGGTGTTTCCCTGCTGCTATTGTCGAGGCTGAGTTGAAGGTCTGCCTTGTGCCTTGCCAGGGGCTGGGGAATGCTAGGTCCTGCTCTGGGGTCCATGTTGGGCAGTAGGTGCTCAGCCTGATTTTGGGACAGGTGCTTTGCCCACCTACAGACCAGGTTGAGGGGGTGCCACAAGATCCCCCATATTTATTTAATAACTGATTAATTTAAAAACTACTTCTAATAGAGCAGGCTTTCCATTCTAAAATCATGGGCATCCAGCTTAGCTGGACTTCTGCAGCATTCAAGGTTCTACCCAGGGAAACACACCTGGCTGCATGGGGAGGACTAAGGAAAACCTCTGGACTGCTTCTTTTGGTGGGAGAACTGCCATGCTAATGCAGTCTTGAGGTTTGAAGGGCAAATGCCCCCAAACTGGAGCGCCACAGCTACCGCGCTGTCGCTGCCGGCTCCCGGGCCATGGGCTCTTACCACATTGTAAACTATACATTTGCAAATCTCACAGCTAATCCACAGGACAGCCTGCCTGCAATCTAATATGGGTCTGAGAGCCTGGAGGCACCCTCGTGGCACAGGCAGACCCTGTCTTAAGCCTCACACTGAAACGTACAACTGGTTAGCCAGACTGCAAAATATGTAACTTGAAGTCCCCGTGCCATGAGAACCGCGTCTCTGGAATTTCCTGGCTTCGGGAAGGCTGGCGTTCAGTTTCTAACCTTTGCTTTATGCTGGTCGAGCTCTTGCATTTTACTCCTGGGGTTGTTTCTGTATTGGGTGGGGAGGTGAGGGGGCAGGGAGAAAGGAATGAAAGATCTAATAGAAAAGCGAGGCGCCCGAGGCTGCCAAGTGGTGCACGCAGCCGCATCTGGACCTGGCGCAGTGGGCCGGGGGAGGAGCGGTGCAGACGGAGGCTGTGGAAAGGCTCCTGCTGCCTCCCCCCAGCGCACATCCTACAGGTTTCCCACAGCCGGGTGATTGTGGCGAAGCGAGAACAGCTGTCAGATCAGGGCAAGAACATTGGTCTTGGGGTCAGAAAACCCTCATTCCCAGCCCTGCCTTTACCCCTTGCTGCAGAGGGACCACTGGCAAATCTCCCCACCTGTCCCGGTCTCAGCCTCCTCTATCAGTGGGGCTGGTCTGACCTCCTGGAGAACTGTGAAGCTGGGGTTAAGTAAAGGGGGGTGAGGGGCATCCAGAAGCCCATCGATGGAGCCCTTTGGAAGGTCTGAGTTCAGGAAGTGGCCTCTACTGCTCAACACGGAACAAATAAAATACCCAGTGAGCAGCCCTGTGCGGGGCAGCCTTGCCTGGGCGTGAGGGTGACCCCAAGGGGAATAAGGTAGGCCACCACGAACATACCATCGAGGACCGAGGACAAGCCACCACCTCCCTCAAAGGATGAGTCACAGGACAAGGCATCTCTTCCTGAGAATCAGTAAACGTCGGAAGGCACTCGGAGGAGAGAAGAATGAGCACTCTTTCAGGGGAGAGGTCTTTTGAATGCTTTACTCTGTTCGCTGTGGCATCCTGTGAATATTTCTTGCCCCTAAAAAGTCTAGTCAAATGTGTCTAAGTTTGAGCAGTCCCAGGATCCATGACCTAACTCTGCCTCCACAACTTGAGGAAACATTTCCAGATGAAATTGGTTCAGGGAACCTCGTGTCTCTCGTGGGACAGTTTCATCTTTCAATGCAGAAGGGCAGTTCCTGCCTGGGGAGGCGTCGTCTCTAAGATGTTATTGTTCTGGATGTGCTTCGTTTTTTAAAAAATTATCGAGCATCGTCATGTGATTCAGTTTCTTGGCCCCGACCTGGAGAAGCCTAGGATCGCCTCTGAGGGAGTTGCTTGTTGACAGCTGAGGCCTTCAGACTGGGACACGCCACACGTCCGTCTCCCCTGCCGCCCCGGGCTTCAGGCTGAAGCCGCCAGGGGAGGATTTGAATTACAACTTAAAGAGTGTAATGACATCTTAGAAATATCCGAGCCTCGCTGTTGTTGCCTGAAGGACTTCTCCAGGCCTGTCCCTGTGTGGACATCCTGTAGTTACCTCCAACCTGAGCGATTTCTGTAGTCACACGAAGGCTGGAGGCTTAGATGAAGCCGCATTCACAGTGAGGGAGCAGGGTGCCTACAAGCTGGGAGTGGCATGTCTGTGGAGAGCGAGGTCCTTAAATATTATAGCAACACCAGAGATAAATACAAGGAGACAGACTGACGGAGGCAAATGACTGAGAAAGCACAGCAAAGTATTTACAGTAGTTGTCTTTGTGAAATGGTATGATGGGTGGATCTGCTTGGTCTTCATACTTTTTGCAGGAAAAATGGATAATTAGGAAAAAAAATTGATAATGAGAAATTGGTCCTGCAATGCATCACTGAAAGTACGCCCAGTGAAGTAACACACAGCCCTTCTTTCTCAAGGAGAGCCTTCACTCAGAGTCTGCCGTAGGACGGGAATCAGGTGACTCTCTGCTGCCATTCAGCCTGTGCCCCAGCTACAGTATAGACCTCGGAGGATCCACTGAAGAGCAGCAGGTCCTTTGGTCATGGCTTTGGGGTTGCTCCACACCCTGCCCCTCCCTCAGTCATGAGGGAACCAGAGTCGTCACTGAGAATTCTCTTTAAGCCTTTTTCTCCCCAGGCCTGTGTCCTATGGTCTCCCTGGCCTCTGATGAATGTTATCAGTCTTTCTCTCATTTCTGTTTCCTTCCATCCCAAGTGGGTTGGGGCTTTTAGCTCCTAAAGGTAGAGCATCTACAGGACAATCTAAGCATCATTTTGCAGAGAGCTCTACTTCCTTGTGTTGCATTACCAAATGCCCTTGTCACACTGTGTGTAGGTCCCAAGGCAGGGATGGATGGAAACAGTGTATGGAGGATAGAAAACCCCATTCCATCACTTTCCTATAATGAGTGTGAATCACCTGGCATATCCTACATGCTCATTACATGGTAATTACTAGGAGTGTAAGAAGAGAAAGCTCACTGAGGGCCAGGATAGTCCTATAAGAGACGGGACTTGACCTAGGCAGTGAAGAATGGCAGAGAGGAGATGTAGAAAGTAAGTGGGGGTGGAGGGAAGGGAAGTGGGGAAGACAGTGTGGCTTAGTGGTTGAGCATCGACCTATGAACCAGGAGATCACAGTTTGATTCCCAGTCAGGGCACATGCCCAGGTTGTGAGTTCAATCCCTAGTGTGGGGTGTGCATGAGGCAGCCGATCAATAATACTCTCTCGTCGTTGATGTTTCTATCTCTCTCTTCCTCTCCCATCCTCTCTGAAATAAAATACATATATGTATGTATGTATATGTATATATAGGTATGTATGTATATGTATGTATGTGTGTGTGTGTGTGTATTTAGAAAAAAAAGAAAGTATGTGGGGGGTGGCATGTCATGAGTAAGGGTGGGAAAACAGGAATGAAGATGCTCATTTTGGTGGACGGCAAGGAGACTAATGAGTGTGCAGAAAAAATGGGACCAGTAGTGGGGCAGAGGGGATAGAAAGCCGAGATAAGGAGTCTGGACTTGAGGCAGCACAGATGGGACCTGCGGGAGGTTCTGGAATTCATGCAGGTCTTGTATTCTACCGTTGTGTTCCTTTATCATTGCGCAGCAGAATTATCTACATCCACAAAAACCCTCCTCATTACTCCCACTTCCTCCTCAGAGGGACAGGGGCCTCTCTAGTCCTGATGCCCTTTTGGGGAGAGCTGCCCCCAGTGGTCAGACCCCCTGCAGACTCCCAAGGGGAATGTAGATTGTGGTCTTATTTCATAGTATTTCTGGGAAGACATGTGAAGGCCAACCAACTAGTTTATCTTTCAAATGAGGCTTATTTCACGAAACTTTGAAAACTTGAGTCAGAGCTGCCACCGTAATTACTGCAGTGTAACACAAACCTACAAGCGCACTCTGTTACCATCTTCGGAGCATGCCTAATGGACGCGGCCTCCAGGAAGACCGAATGGCACAAAATTATTATTCTCGACCATCAAATTGGCATGTGCGCTAACATTGGCTAACTGCTCAGCCACAGATAGAGTTAAAAAAACATGAAGGCGCCCATGATTTACTCTCTAAATGTCAGGTGAAGATTATTAACCTGACGGCAATAAATTCTTAGAGGCAAATTGCTTGCATATTCCAAATCAGACATAAGCAGCAGTGTGTGTGTGTCCAGCAGGCTCTATGCGTGAGTTCCTATTTCTGAGAAATATTTTATGTCCCGGTGTTTTCCAAAACATCAGAGCATGGGGCTTTCAAAGATAGCAATGTCAATTTCAAAGCAGATTCATGGGAGGGAAGGAGCCATATTTCATATTTAATTTTTCTTTGCTTCTCTCTTATAGTGTGAAAACATCTTGTTGAAAACTGATCATCTAAGCAAATCTTGCAGAAACTTTTGCAGTTTCTGTTTAGCTTATCCTATAGTACTTTGCAAAGGAGTGTGAGGCTGGGCAGAAGTGTGTGTTTGTAGGTATATTTTATTTCTAACGACTAGATTATGTTTTCAGTGAAGGAAACAAGCACATTTTCTGTTTCCTTTGAGTTTCCCCTTAATACCTGGTACAGGGTTCTCCATTACTACATGCATTGTTCATTCGTGAGTGCTATCAGTGGGGAGGGATGCTCTCAGCAGCTCGTCACAAAATGCAAAATGAAAAGTGGCTGAACAGCATGGCACTTTAGCTCATATAGTGAGACGGTGAAAGGCAGGGCAGAACAGCTTGGTCAGTGCAGAGTCTCAGCCAGGACAGTAGGACCCAGGCTCTTCCCATTTCTCTGCTTTATCGTCTTCCACGTGTGGATTCTCTTATTCGCCACACTCACACCCAGCGCAGGATTTGGGAATTCTCTCTGCTCTTCTCTTTAGGAGGCAGATCTTTCCCAGAAGCCTCCGGCCAGCTTTCCCCCAGTTCCCATCCGTCAGGACTGGGTCGCACAGGAGCAGCCCATTTTGAACTACAGTGAATCAGGAAGCAGCAGAGGGCTGCCAGTGGAGAGGCCACCGGGAGCCTGCCCTGCTCTGAGAGTAAAGGATGTATGTTTCTGATGTGAGGTGAGTGATAACAGTGGGAAAAAGTAAGTCTTAGAAGTTGTGTGGTGGGGAATAGGTTGGGAATCATAGATATCAAGTACCTAGTCTGAACAAAATTCCCAATCTCTCCAGGCCTTGTAAGTAAAGTCACTACAGAAAGCAGTAGACTATCAGTTTGGCCCTGTAGCAAGTTCTGTTTAGCACTTAGTTTTGCAAATTGGCTAAAATAATTGGAAAAGGCTGTGATCATCATGGTCACCTTTGAGATACTGGCTGCTTACACATTGTTCCATTACCTGCCCAACTTTATAAAAGCAGGAAGTAGTTTGCAGCCGATCCTTGCTTCAAATGAAATGTAGAGTAGTAGTTATTTACAAAAATACTAAATATAATAATTTGTTGACCTATGATATGAAATAATTGCATCACATTATAAAAGTGCAGAATAGCTAATGATCTGATAAAGCTGAAAGTATTAGCCCTTCTCTTCAGGGGATGCATTACATAAAATATGTAACATTAACATATATAATATATAGCATTATAATATACATAATATACACATAGAATATAGACTATAGAATAAAATAGTAAAATTTCCATTTATAACTAATCACTTTCCTTGTATTTTTCCTTTATGTTAGTTACATATATCAGCCATTGTTACTTAATAAAAGATAAGTCCTATGCAATCATTCTAAGTTGACATGTTTGACATACAGAAATTATGCCGGAGGAAATGCATTGCCACCAATGTACAGAGAATAGACATACCCGTGTGAAGAAAGGATATAAGATTTGCTAGGCTCCTGAAGACAGGAGGCTCACCTCCCTGGTATTACCTGGCTTTTCTGGGACATCACTCTCAAAAGCAGAGTTTCCTTAGGCAGTACACACTCACAACAGGCTAATCCTTAGGAAACCTTGACACCTCTACGGGGAACTTCACAAAGCTCTTAAGTGTTCACTGCTCCTAAAATATTTACCAAAAGTCAACACCCGAATTCCAGTTGTCTTGGGCTGCCTTGAGGAGCTGAGGAGGAGATGGCTGTCAGGAAGAGCAAGGCCTCCTTACCCCCCGGCTCACACACCTCTAGCCTAACTCATGCTAACTCATGCCTAACACGCCTGGCACACATGAAAACCCCCTGGCTGCCCTTCCTCCTTTCCGTCTGTAAACTAAACACCCACATGTAGGAACTCAAGTCCAAAGGAAGCAGAATGAAAGAGAAGGTGTGGACACCGTTCTCATCTCCAAGTGCTCATATAAAATGAAACAAAACAGAAAAACACTCATGAGCTACATGGTGGTGGGCAAGCTGAACCGAGTGTGAGCGTCCTCTTCCCCTCCCCATATGTGGCCATAGTAAGAGTGTGAAGGTCTTGGATCTCCGTGCGTTTTCTTCCAGAGGAGACCCTCACCCCGCCCTTGACCCAAACCAGAACATGCTCAGTGGAAAAAAGAAGTTGCTCACAAAGAGTGGGAGATCTAGAGAAAACCACCACCACCCTCTGTATTTAGAGCTCCCAAGGCAACAGGGGAGTAAATATTGTCATAGGGAGGCTGTGACTCCTCCTGAGCACACCCGCGCTAGAGCTACAGGCAGGCCTTAGTCATGCTGCACGACGACGTAGTGAGATAAACACAGAGGCTCTGTGTTTAACATTTCCTTCCGTGGGGCCGCTGGGGCCTCTTCTGAGGGCACAACACAACTGGTCTTGCCAACATTCCTCTTCCCCCATCCCTGCTCTCAGTCGGGGAGAAAGAAGCTGGATACCACTTCCTCTCTTGGCCCTAAATCTCAAGCCCACTGAGGAGTTTAGATGAAGGTGGAGAGTTAATGCACCATGCAAGCTGGGCAGAGCTCCTGAATTGGCTGCAGGATCAACTTCATCAACGCGAGGTCTGTGCAGTGCATCCTCAGATGGGCCCCATGCTTAGATGGACCTTCACTTGATTTAATGCTCTACTGTCACGCTCTAAAAATTCTCAACAGTTTTGAACAAGGAATTTCATGTTTTTATTTTGCACTGGGCCTTGCAAATTATGCAGTCAGTCTTATTTGCCATATGGTCCTTGAAGGAATTGGGCCTTTCCCTCCCACTGTCTCCAGAAAGAGCTCCCTCATTTCCAGCTTTCATTTTCATGGAAGCATTAAATCACCCAAGACACACTCCCCTAAAAACCCAATGGGAAGTGGGAAACTATCCTGACTGCCAATTGTGGGGATAAAAATGAGACCGACACAGGCTCTGGGTGTGCAACCCTCCTCCTCCCCGGTAGTCTCATTCCAACCCAGGAGCTCCCATGCTACTTTCCTGAGAGGTCGCTCCTCTCCATCAATCAACGAGTACTTACTGCCTCCAGCCATTGACAGCTCTCTGATGAGAAGTGAGGCAGGAAAGGATGGTACTTTACCCGCATGGAATGCAGTGTCCACCCAGATGGACATAGTTGGCTAGCAAAGTTATGGTAAATACTGAGTGCTAACGAGGACTAATGGTGATAAAGAGATGGGGAAAGGAAGAGTTCAGTGTGGGAATGAGCTCAGAACTTTCTGGATGAGGTATGCTCTCAACTTATCTCCATCTCTTTCCATGGACCAACACTTCACTCTAGCCAACTCTCCTACAAAAACTGAATAAGGAGGGGTGAGGAGGGTTGGGAGAGGATCTGAATGTCCCCACCCTTAGAAAATGAAACAACTTGTACCGTCATCCCTGTTGGTGAAGATAGACAAAGGGAAGCTTATTATTATTACAAATAATTAACTCAATAGCCTCTCATTCAGAAGAGACAATTCTGATGAGGAGACAATGAGAGCCCAGAAGATGGTTGATACTCTGCAACTGCCACTGGACCACAGGGGTCTGCTTACCAATAATAAAAAAGATGTGATACTATATTTGATTTCAGAGAGGAAAGGAGAGGGTGACAGCTCCTCCTGTACACCCCACACTGGGGATCGAGCCCACAACCTGGGCATGTGTCCTGACTGGGAATCAAACCATGACCTCCTGGTTCACAGGTTGATGCTCAACCACTGAGTCAAGCTTGTGGGACAATGCTCCCATCTTTACACCAGCAACACAAATTCTCTGAACCATTCAATTTAAGAGAGAATTAATTTATTTAAATAATGGTAAAAACATGATGCTCTGGAACTTTCTGTATGAATGTGAATCTTCCCTTTATTTTTCTTTTAACTAATTGCTTTCCAGCAATACAAACGTTTCTAGAGCAGTCATTGTATGCTAGAGACTATGCAAAGATCTCAATACACATGATCACTTGTAGACCTCACATCTGTGTTAAGTAGGTACTATTTATCAAGGACTGAATGTTTGTCTCCCTCACCCTCTTGCCAAATATACATGTTGAAATCCTAACCTCCAAGGTGATGGTATTCGCAGGTGGGACCTTGGGGAGGTGATTACATCAGGGTGGAGCCCTCGTGATGGAGACTAGTGTCCTTATAAAAGAGTCCCCAGAGAGTTCTCTCACCCTTTTCTGTCATGTGAGGACGTAGTGAAACCATGGCTTTGAACCAGGAAGCAGGCTCTCACCAGACACCAAATCTGCTGGGGACCGGATCTTGGACTTCTTAGTCTTCAGAACTGTGAGTTATAAAGACTGGTTGTGTAGGCACACAGTCTATGATATTTTTGCTGCAGCAACCTGCACTAAGACACTACTATTATTTTACATTTATAAATGAGGAAGCTGAGGCATGATTGGTTCACTAGAGAAATGACAGTTGGAAGGTCAGGACCAGTCTATGCTCTGAGCCTTTGACTCCCTCTGCAGACCTCTTCCTGAGAGTTGGGAGAAGGTGATGTTGTCTTCAGGATTTTGAACCCACCCAGAAAATGTCTATCTCTTCTGATGTCAGTGAAATCCAACATGGGATTTGACAATTCTACCAAATGTCAGGCATTTCTAAGAAGTATCTGAGAAGATGCTAGGAAGCATTTGCAAATTTCCATGAACCATGTTGCCTGTGGTTGCAGATCAGTCCTTTACTTGTTCCATGTGGAGGGTCCCCTGGCAAAGCTTGCCAGCTCAGGACCTTTCTCCTCCTGGTTATTATAGCCTCTTATTGTCCCAGAGTTTCCTCAACCAGTGTTCTTACCTGATGGGTGGGTAGAAAGAACAATGGAACAGTCAGCGTGACTTCCTCCTCTGGATTTCCTGGGCCAATGTAATGATAGGGCAGACACCTCTTATCAGCATTTATCTTAATATACAGGCAGCCCTCACTTTGTATGGTAGTGCAGGACTATAAATATGATCATGACTGCTGAAACCCTGCCAAGCGAGCTTAGTTCATTATGGAGGGAAATTATAATTGTTCTCTGATCTTTAAAAATTTTTATCAAAACATTAAGAACTCTTTTACTGTCCATTATAACTTTATTAAAATGGAAAAAATAATGAAGCCAATATTTACTTAATAGATGGTTATTTAAAACATTAGGGACATTGAGAATCAACGTATTTTGTTTCTTTGTAAAAAATATCTGTCAAGAGAAGTTTGAATAGTTCTCACCTTCTTCTTATAAAACATATGATACGGAGAAAGCATCTTTTCTACCTTTGATATATTGCCATATCCTTTTTAAGTTTGGGTTGGCTTCCAGCACTTTATCATTTGCACTTTCAATGCTCAAGTGTCTTACAGGTGAAGATTTTGCTGGCATCACTTCCTCTGGAACATCTTCCTCTTGGTCACAACCAATCTCCCCATATATGTCACCAGGTTTGCCTTCACTAAGACCTCTGTCAGAGTGGCATCGTTACTGTTGCCACGGGCAGCTACTTCTTTTCCAACTCCGTTTATATTGGGTTTGAATTTTGCCTCCAGCATCATCATTTTTGTTTCTTTGCTGCCCTTTCATCTTTCTTGGCCAAAGTCCTCTTTATGATTCTCATATGGGTTTATCACTGGGAGACAAGGAAACAGCTACACGCTTTGCTGTCTGGGGGCGAACTGAGTAACACAGGCTTTGAAAAAAGTGACATAATTGGTCACTTATCAGGACGTGCCTCTGTCGTTTATGTAGAGATTGAGGATTGGCAAGCTAGCAGAGAGGTTTGTGCTTTACGCAACTACTCCGTTAACACACATAGTGACTGAAATTCCAACCGTGTAGTTGGGGACTAGCGTCGTTAAACTAAACTGTGACAACTGAAATTCATGCTTATTTGAACCCTGCAAAGTGAGGATTGCCTGTGCACTATGTCATTTCATTTTCATGGTGGTTTTATGAAGGAAGAAGATGATGCTGTTATTGTACCCACTGATAGATGAAGGGGCTTAGGGAGGCCAGTTAACTTACACCCCGGGCACACAGCAAGGCAGTGATGGAGCAGGAATTAGGGGGCCTGCACCCCTCACCACCGCTCCCCAGCGCCTTGATTTGGAAGGAGGTAGGAGCCATGCCTCCCCTTGGAGGGCAGCTCATCACACTTCTTACGTTTGGGCTACACGGGCTCTTTGACCTGGATCTCACCTAAACTCCCAGTGACACCCACACTGCTGACAGAGGGCTTGGCCTCGCACCCACCGAGGCAGGTAAGATAAGGATTTTGAAATGAGGAGAAATGAAGTTGCAGAGAAAGGGAGAGCCCAGTCCATGCAGCACAGCTGGTTGCAGGGCATCTTTGGGAGGGCCACACCAACTGGGGGATACAACCCCCCAAACAGAGGCTGGCCCTGAAACTGGGGTGACTGGGGGCTGAGAAGATGGCCACTCCTCTGCCCCCATTCTACACTGGCCACACTGTTGGGAGACCACCCCCCACCTCATCCCTAAAGCAGAAAAGCTGGCTCTCACTCACTTGGCCCAGCCCAGATAGGAAGAATGTTTCTCATTAATGGGATCAGAAAAGGCATCTCTGTAAGAACGAAAGAAAACATGGCTTTATTTGCCAGATTCACTCCCCTAGAAAGCACTCTAGAAAGCATACAAAATCGTTAAATTATCCAAACATTAATTAGATTGTTAACTAAGACCGATGTTAATCCTCAAAGCATACGAAGCAAGCCCTTTGATGGACCTGGCCTAATGGCTCTAGGGGCTGGCTGGCACTGCCTCTCAGAAAGTTGCAGCCTTGGAACAAACAGCTGAAAAGAAAAAAGTAGGTGATTGTATAGAGACTCCATCTGCCCCAGCAGAGTTAGACTTGGCAAGGCCACAGTAGAGGCCTTCTCGCCTCCCGTCGCCCTGACCCTGGGGCCTGTATCTTCCTTCCTGACTCAACTGCACCCTATGATTTCAACTCACAGATTCATCTGCTTGAGTCTGATCCTTTCAAATATGTTGTGAGCACCTTGAAGGCAGGGACCAGCTGTTACATGCGCTATTCTCAATGGTACAGACTTTAAAATTTGAATTAAAAGAAAATATTTTATTTCCATTTTCTTTTCTTTCCATTCCCTGTCCACCCCAGTGAATGTAAAAGAAAATGTGACCTAAAAATCTGCCTCAGCTGCCGGTCTGTATCCCAGGACAGTATTCCCAGATTGGCCCCGAACGCATGGCCTGCTGCAGAGAATTTCTGGATTGCAAATACGGATGAGAAGATTCTGTAAGTCAGGCTATGCAGCTGTGACTGAAGTGAGACCAAGGAAAATTAACCTTTCTTTCTGCGTTCTCACTCCCAAAATTTCTTTTATTTCTTAAATCAAAAGTCCAGAAGTTGTTTGGACCTGTTGGAATAGAACTGGCGAAATAAAAACTTCAAAAACCCTATATGGGCAATTTGAATCAACTAATTTAAAATTTTATTTCTTGGATGTCGTATTAAGCATCAGACATTGTGATGGGAGTTTTCTTCAGTCTGAAGAGTAAGCCCCAGTCTGTAAATGAGGAAACGGGCTCAGAGAGGCTATGTCATTTCTCCACCAGGTGCAAGGAGGAGGATTTGAAGCAGTTCTCATTCACCCCACGGTCTCTCAACTGTTAACCTTATGATTCTCTTTTAACCCATTGGCCCGGCATGCATGCAGACCTCGTGATAGAGCAGCCCTTTTCTCCTCCTCCACACTGTAATTCCTACTCCGCCTCAGACTCAATTCAAACGCCTCCTACCCCATTCTGATTCCTCTCCCTCATCTCACTTCCCAGGGTTCCCTCTGCTTAATTCTGCAACAGCACTTAGAGCATGGGCTTCTAATGTTCATAGGCACCCATCCTCACACAGCAGATTACCTTATCAGAAAATAGATGCCTTCCAATTAGTCCAAGTTCAGTGTTCCCTCCACTCCAGGTGTCTCTACCTGAATGGCAGGTGGTATTCACTCTCTCAGACTGCATGTAACACGTCAGTGATGCCCAGAAGGCCAGGCCCCCACTGGACTAAACTTCTGGAATCCCCATCCGTGCAGTTGCTCCCGACTCAGAATTCCCACTGGAAGGGCCCTCGGAGGGCCCTTGTCCTCACTGCCTCTAATGCACTGGCCCGGCGGTTCTGTAAACCGTGGAAGCATCTTCAGCTCATTCTAAACCGGAAGGACTAGATGTGTATCGGGAGAAACCAAAACACTGTTTGATTAATCGCCACCTTGCGAGCTGGAGAGTGATGGCTGGGCATGACATGTGGTTGTTATCTAAATGGAGTGCCGGCCTGTCCCCGGGGTCCTGAACAAATGGACTCCCCTCTATTTATAAACAACCCTGAGGGATGAGCAGCTCGGTTTACATTGGGAAGGGACCATCGTTCATTTTTATCCATCATACCTGCTTTTAGTGATATTACACACACACCCTGCTTGGGCCCGAATCTCAACAACCCAAGAGGTTTATGTGCTTTTAACACCAATTTTGAGGGTCTCTGTGTACATTTCATCATGGGGGGGTGGGTAACAGTGGGCCTGGGTCGCAGTGTGTGAGCTGCCTTCTTTTTCAGGGCTTCACGTAGGCTTCATGATGAGGGTGAAACTGGGTAAACTACTGTTGGCCCCAAGGGCGTATTTGTGAACTGCAGGGGAGAAGGCACGAGCCACTTAGACAACATGGGTTCCCCTAGCAAGAAGGGGGCTGGAGCGAGCCAGGGAAGGAAGATGTGCAGGCAAACCTAGCGCAGCACTGGCCCCAAGCAGGCATTGGCACTTAGCACTCCCTCACGGGAGAGAAGGAGAGGGAGAGGAGGGCTGAGCAAGCACAATTCCTCCACTTCGTGAGCACAAACTATTTCATGTTAGAATAGCACTTTTACTTTTCCAAGATTTCCTGGGGTATTTATTTTTAAAATAGCCCCAATAGGAGGGCAAGGAATCCTATTCTTCTCACTTCATAGGTGAGGAATCTGAAGCCCAGGGCAGTGAGGTGGCTTGCTCAAGGTCAAGTGTTGACGGTCAGGTCAGGGCCAAGTCCCCGTTTTCAGATTCCCAGGTCAGAATCATTTTACTGGATCCTCAGCATGTCCCCGTTGAACACCGGGCTCCGCTGAAAATGCTGGAGTCTCATCATGGGGTGGCGGATGGTTTCAGGAAACAGTCAGTGACCAGGTAGAAGCACTGCCTTTGCAGGAGCCGTAGGCACTGAGAGGGAAAAAGAGAGGCTAAGTCAGGGCGTCCCTGAAAGTGTGGGGCGCATCCTTACAACAGCTCTGCCCCCAGGTAAGATGACATGAGCCACATGGTCATGTTTCTAGTAGCCATACTACAAAAGTAAGAAGAAACAAGTGAAATTAATTTTAATCATATATTTAACACAATCTTTAATATATTGTCAATATTTTACAAATTGATATACGATTTATAAGTGAGATGTCAGTTCTTTTGTTTTGTATTAAAGCTTTGAGATGTGTGTTTTATTTTCTCTTTTAACTGCTTTATTGAGGAAAAATTATACACAAAAAATGGCACATATTTGATGTTTGCAATTTGATGTTTGGATGTATGCATACGCTTGGGAAACCATCACCACCTGTGTGTATTTTAAATCTCTATTCAAATCCTACGTCTTCAGCAGAAATATTCTATCCGTATTAAGATTTCTTAAACTATCCAGTTGAAAAGTAGTAGATTCGCATGCACAGGCTGTTCCCAACAGACTGAAAAAGTTTTCTATCAACTTACATATTCGTTTTTAAAATTAAATGAACCAAAAAATAAATGTATTTAAAACTCGGTTCTTCAGCCATAGACACATCTCAAGTGCTAAGTAGCCACACATGGCTTGTGGCTACCATACTGGGGAGCTCAGCTGTAGAGGAACCATGGCAGCCACAGTGTCAGAAGCTTGGCTTTCTAGAGAATCTGGGGCTCTGGGAGGGGGCCAGGCTTTCTCCTCATCATGCACTTGCCTGGCATCTTCTTTTTCTTTTAAGTCTTGTCAAAACAAGGCCACCAAAAGTTAGGTTGATTACCCCAAAAAATGGGAGAGAGAGGGAGGATGTGGCACCTTCTTTTCACTTGTTATCCCTTTCAGTGTGACTGCTTTCAGAAAGGACAAGGCTTCAGTGTATGACGTATCCATTCGTGCATGGAAGACATCAGGAGGAGGTGGGCATGGATTTGGCATTCTATATTCCGTCTCCTCTGATAAGGAATCCATGGAAGCTGGTGAGTGTGATGCCATAGCACACAGTCCCTCGCAGACCCACCAGGAATAATGATCCTTCCCCATGGCCGTCAACATACCCCAACACACACATCACACAATCCCCACATACCACACACATACGCACACACACTCACACACAGACCACACTACATTCCACACATCATAACAGACTTAAAAAGTGTTGTCATAACTTAGGTATTACACCATACCCCCCCCACACACACACACAATCCAAACACAGACACACACACAGACACAGAATCTGCTCTTCGGAGGTCTGTGACATTGAGTAAGAAGCAGGAGCTGTTCATTCTATATTGTTCACCCTCAAAAATTAATTTTTGAATGGTAAGACTCAAGCACTGAACAAGAAGTTAGGAGGCCTATGCTGTATTCCTGGTTCTGCTGCCACTGACCTATGTACAACCTTGAACAAGCCAATTAATTTTAGTTTTCTATAAAATGAGAAGCCAAGTCCTTTCAAACTTGGATATTGTAGTCCAGGGATCAGTAAACTTCTGCCCTCCAACCCCTGGACTA
The DNA here is from genome assembly GCA_004026665.1 of Murina feae. Lineage (NCBI taxonomy): Eukaryota > Metazoa > Chordata > Mammalia > Chiroptera > Vespertilionidae > Murina > Murina feae. The sequence continues at coordinate 23,706 of PVJC01001099.1, read as the reverse complement.
TAATATCCAAGTTTAGGTCAAGTCTGGCCACACCCATCATTTACATATTTTCTGTGGCTGCTTTCACCTACAACCACAGAATTGAAGTGAAGACTTGGGCCAGAGACAATATGGCCCATAAGAAAGCTGAAAATAATATACTTTCAAGCCTTTTATGGAAAATATTTGCTGACTCTGTTCTCATCTGTGGTCCCAGCTCATTTTAATCCTCTGTACACATTGGTTTTGTCCCTATTCATTCAACACATATTCATTAGTCACCATTATTGTGTAAGAATTGTGAAAATTGCTGAAATATAATGGTGACCAATATAGACACAGCATTGTCCTCAAGGACTTTAACATTCTTTTTCTAAAAATATATTTTTTATTGATTTCAGGAGAGGAAGAGAAAAGGAGAAAGATGTAGAAACATCAATGATGAGAGAGAATCATTGATCAGCTGCCTCCTGCATGTCCCCTGCTGGGGATTGAGACCACAACCCAGGCGTGTGCCCTTGACAGGAATTGAACCTGGAACCCTGTCCACAGGCCAACACTCTATCCACTGAGCCAAACTGGCTAGGGCAAGGACTTTAACACTCTTGCTGAAAGTGCGTTTGATAGAGACTGCTGTTGCTGTCCAATAGCCATCTCTAGTTCTTCCATGCTGTGATGGTTAATGTATTGTGTCAGCGTGGCTGGGCCTCACAGTGCCCAGATATTTTCTTTTTTAAATATTTTTATTCATTTTTAGAGAGAGAGGAGAGAGAGAGAGAGAAACACCAATGTGAGAGCAGAACGTCAATCAGCTGCCTCCTGCACACCCCCCTGACTTGAGAATCAAACAAGCAACCTTTTGGTGTATGGGACAACACAACCAACTGAGCCACACCAGCCTTTTTAAAAAACCATTTCCAGATATTTTTATCAAACATTATTATGGCTGGTTCAAAGATCACCTCTGGATGAGATTAACATTTAAATCAGTGGGCTCTGAGTAAAAGTAGATTGCCATCCATAATGTGGGTGGGCCTCATGCGATCAGTTGGAGGCCTGAATAGAACAAAAAGACTGGCAGCAAGAAAGAATGCTGTAGCCTGCTGGCCTTCAGTCCGACACTGCAGCATTGGGTCTCCAGCCTGCCAGCCCGCCCCGCAGAGTTTGGAATGCCTGCCTCCATACTTGGGTAAGCCAATTCCTTACAACAAATTTCCTATATCTATCTTATTGATTCTGTTTTTCTGGAGAACCCTGACTAATATACATAGAAACAGAAATTTTAGCTGGAAAGTGGATGTCTGGAATAAAGACTGCATTTCCCAGCCTCTCTTAAAGCTATAGGTGCCCATGTGACCAATGGGATTTAAACAGAAGGTCATGTGGTAGATTCTGAAGACTTTCCTTAAAAATATAATCAGTGTTTGCTCTTTGCTTGTCACAGAAACATGGCAGAGGGACCTCCATCCCAGACACAGAAGGAAAACTAACCTGTGAAGTGGGGGCCTCCAAAAATGGGGAGAACTCAGAATAATCTGGGTTCCTAAGAGTTTGGTGAAGCAAAACCACTATGTTGTTCTGAGCTTTTACTTGAGAAAGAAATGAACTTGTTTATCTAATCCACTGCTATTTGGGATGTCTGTTCCCGGTAGCCCTGCCTTATCCTAAATGACATACTCAACCTTTTCTGTATCCCTCTGCTATGTCCCTCTGTGTATCAGAGTATGCTGAATGCAGGTGTGAAGGTCTTGGTTGCAATTACAAATCCCAAAGGATAGGCTGGGACAAAGTAGGTTTGTCTGCCCATGAAGTTGAAGTGGGGGATTATAGCTTAAACATTACCTTCCTATCACCCTTGGATAGATAAAATTTTGTTTAAAAATACAATCACCTTTTGAAAATTCAAACAATCAATTGAATAGATTTTCTTGGTTTTTGATGGACTGTGTGGGCTGTTTTCTAACACCTCACTAAAGAGTTGAAGTGAGTTTTCTCTTCTTTAACAGGTGCCTTGGATATTACTAGGTGCAAATATACCTGTGTGTCTTAGACAATCTCACAGTCACATGGAATTCATGACTAAGATTTTTCTTTCCATTGACATGTTTTTAAGATGTAAAACAAATGTTAGCTAAACTGATGAAACTCTTCGAGTAGCCCTGGCCGTAGCCTTACCAACCAGTGCTGGTCAGAATGACTGCTGTATTCAGGAGGACAGTCATGGGCTGCTTTGTCCATGCTCCAACTCAGAACCTCTGTTCCTAAGTGACATGCTATTCACCCTTCAGCCTACGTAACAGCAGCCAAGCCACAGGCCGGCCGAACACTAGGCTCTGCTCCCTCCGCCCCCAGAAAAGACGGAGGCCAGTTGGGCCAGTTATACTTCACTTAACAGAGAACAGCCAGCTAGTAGCATTGGGGATGGATGCCAAAAGCTGTATGGAGTTGCCACAGGCAAGGCTGTCATGATGGGCCATATGCAAGGTGAAGTACCAGAAACTGTGAGTAAGCAGAGAGGAGAATGGGACAGACAGCAGACAGAACAAGGATGGTTGGGAGAGGGGGCCGGTCTCCAGGGCCACTGTGGCTCCTTTGAGGTTTGCAGCTCCTGGCCCATTTCTAGCTCCAGTGTGCATGCGCCCCTGCAGCAACCTTCTACAAGGTGGGGGCCTTGAGTGTGTGTTGCTTAGCGTCTATCCTTTGTCTATTTGCATTTTGTTACCTAGTCCTGATGGGCCAGTCAATCCACAAATGCACACAGCCGGACTGGCGGATACTGGTTCTTCACCTGAGGATTTTTCACTCAAGTGTTGCTACGAATGTCAAGGAGAAGAGGAGAAAGGGCAAATTTCTGGAAGGACAGATGTAAAACTTGAAGGAGCAAAATCTGATGTCTTGTGCTTGGAGCGGGCTCTCTGGGCTGCATTTGTAACACCCTGGGCTTCTTCAGAGTCAGAGGTTGTCTCTGACGGGAGCCTCGGGAAAGAGTTGAAGGCAGAGAGGAGTTACCTTCCCCTGAAGGGAACTTTAAAAGATAAAAACCAAACAACATAGACTGATGAACAGGGACAGATCCAGAGACAGAGAAGCAGGGATCAGTCTGTCAACCCCCAGAGGGAAGGTAGGGGAGGGTGGGGCGAGGGGAAGAGATCAACCAAAGGACTTGTATGCATACATATAAGCCTAACCAATGGACTCAGACAACGGTGGGATGAGAGCATGAGTTTGGCAGGGGGAGGGTTGGGGGTTATTGGGGAGATGAGGACACATTTGTAATACCTAGACCAATAAAGAAATAAGTAAAAAAAACCCTTAAGAGGTGAGGATCATACTTTGAATACCTCAGCTTCTCCCAACTTCCTTTGGCTGAAAAACAAAACAAAACTTGTTGGTGGGTGAGAGCTAAACACAGCAAAGCCCCTTTGGACTCCTCTTGGACAACTCCCTGCTGCCAGAGGCTGTCAGGACTGCAAGACCCTAACTATATGTCTTTGTCTGGAAACTAGTGTTGGGGGGGTCTTTCCTTGAAACCCAACCCCCAGCAAGATAGCATGAGCTCATTCTGCCCTAACCAGGACAGTGAGAAAATGGTCTGTGAATTTCTCTTCCATTCTGTCAAAATAAGAATAGAAAAACTAACCTCTGTACAAGTGTTTTCTTTCAGCTTTCATTTGCACATGTTCTGTGTAATTATGGTCAGCAAGGGGGCATTTTCCATAGCCACACGGGCAGTATTTTCCACACAAAGCTTTATGCTGGCGGGCAGCCTGCCCTTGAGTTATTTACTTGTGTGGTGGATAGAAAATCATTGAACCTATGGTCAGTTAAACCCCAGCAACATGTTCTCATTTGGACCTCCCCTGTAACAGGGCAAATTATTTTAATTTCCCTCCATCCCTTGTCCCTCTTCCCTAGGTAAAATAATTCAATTTGGTGCAACCAACTTTACATAACCAAGTCTATGGTATGCCTTCCACCTAAATACTGATGTTCATATTTTAATATGTTTCTTCCTAGCTTTTAAGATCTTAGAAGTTTCTTATCCAGTTTTATTCCTTAATACTCCATCTCATTCCCTCTCTATCCAGTTAAGCCTTTTACTTCACTGGCCCTTACACAATAAGCCCATATCCTCCTTCTGGCCATTTCTTATGTTATGTCCTACCATCCCAATCAAGAATGCCTGCCTCATTCCTCCAGCTTCTCTGAATTCTATCTACTACTCAACACCCAGCCCCAGCCCCCCCACTCCACTAGCTGCTGATTCTTCCTTCCTTCCATGTATAGACTGGTCTCTACCTGCCCATTGTGTAATTAATAAGTCACTAAACAAGTTGATCAAATGTTGACATTGGTTTGTGCATAGAGACATAGCATTAATCGAATAATTCATTTAGCAAGTATTTACCTTATGTTCAGCCCTGTGAAGAACATTCCATTTCAGAAAAAGTGTGGGGATTTATGGTGAATTAGACTTGTTTCTGTCCTTGAAGGATTAGCAGAGGCGTTTGAGGGTGTGGGGGAGGGGGATGGGGGAAGAGGCAGGGGAAAGCTGCACACATGAAAGAACAATTCCAGAACTGAGGCCCAAAGTATGATAGTTCTTAAGGCAATATGAGGTAGACAAGAAGGGGAGGAGGAGCTGACACCATCCACTTCCAATTCCAGCTGACAGCAGAGTCAACTTTCTATTGTTCATTGGATAGATGGATTGATGGATGGATGGAAAGATGGAGGGAGGATGGATGAGTGGATGGATGAATGGATGGATGGTTGGATAGATGGATGGAAATAAGTATAGATGAACCAACAGATAGATGGTCCAAAAGGCACCCATCCATCCATTCAAGAAATATTTATTGAACACTTACTATGTGCCAGTTATAGGAGATCCTTAGATAGATAAGATAGTCTTCAATTATATTGTAGTCTAGTCTGGTGGCATGGCAATGCAGTGATAAGTCAAGCAACAGTAACTTTAAAGAGAAGTAACAAGAGCTGTCATTTTAAGTATCTCTATGTTAAGTGTTTTTTCAAACATTATTATTACAGTTCCCACTCTGGAATGCTGCAGCAAACTCACAGGGGCACTGGGAGTTGTTTTAAATTTTAAAGGGAAAAAGAATGATACTCAACATCTGTTAGACACTGTGCAAACCACTAGCTCAAGGTAGTTCACAGTTTCAGCATGTGATCACCCTGCCTTCCTTTTGATGATGTCATATCTGTGGAGCTGGGTCTTTGGTAGCAGCTGCACAAAATAAACAAGAACCATATGAAAATCAACATGGAACAGGAGATGAGGGCATCAGAGTCCAATCAAATTGCCAGGTTTGAAAAGTTGTTCAACGCGCAAGAGTATACTCCTTATTAATAAGTAACAGTCGTTAACTTAAGACTGAACTAGAATTACTACGTTTTCTATGAGACACCATAAACTGAGAGAGTTTGAGAACCTGTGTGTCAGTGCCAATCCTCTCAGGCTACTAACTTACCAAACATCACACAAGTAGTAAGATCCAGAGTCGGGATTTGAACCCAGATCTCTTCCAGCGGGTCTCTAAAACCACATCACTTTTGCTTAAAACAATGATGGGCTCATCCTGAGATGGATAGGTAGGGGGCCTGGTGGGGCAGAATCTGGGGAAGGGCAGTGGGACTGACAGATCATGCAACGAGAGGACTTGCCCAAAGCCTTGAGAGCGCACTGCATAGCCACTCTGCCCTGCCACCCTTTTTTTGTGCTGAGTTTCCAGGGCCCTGGTCTGGTGGGAGGAAGAAGAAATAACCCCTAAGATGAACACAGCAACAAACCCTCAGATTTTCTCAGTGTGGTCACAAGATGGGGAGAGGGTAGGGTGTGGAGATTACGGTGCAGTGTGAGAAATGGGGACTGAGTCACACACCTTTTGGGGGCCAAATAACTTTTTTCGCAATTTGCTGACTGTTAAAAACATTAGTGGCTGCTATCATAGTAATACCCTCAAATGACCAGACTTCTGTCATTTCAGGTGGGCAGAGTCTTGCCAAGATTGTGAGGAGAATGGAGGCAAATTACCTTGAAAGAGAAACCCTCTGGAATTGGGAAAATTTAGGTCAGCATCATTTGAACCTTGACCTCCTGCTCTTTTGTCCCCAGACAGACATTCCCTTGACCTCCAGAAATTCCTCTGCCTGGAAGGAAGACTCCTCCCCCCCTCCCTCCAGAGGCCTCCAAAGTGGGTGGAAACAGATTCAGAGCAAGGACCCCCGGGAAGCATGCAGGGCCTTGGGAGTGTGGAGAGTTGGAGAGGCTTCTCTGCAAAGATCTTCAAAGGCAAAGCCCAAGGCGCTGAGACCCCAGGAGGGCGGGCTCCAAAGAGGAGTGCTGGAGGGAGAGCCTGCGTGCCCCCGCCCCCAGGGCCCGGACAGGGACCCCCTACCGCGGCAGTGAGCCTGCTTGTAGGAGCCCAGAAGCCTAATTCAATTACCCTTATCAGAATGCCTCTGAACTTAACAAAGCAGATAATCAGTTCCAGAGACAGATACTGTGTGGGGGGCCAAAATTATTTTGCTTCCCAAAATTGAGGCTGAAATTGGAGATGTTTGGGTAATGGAAAACATAATCCCTCCCTAGGTCCAACCCCCTGCCCAGCACCCACACCTGACACACCCCTGCCATTTGAGCCAAGGAGACTGGGATTCACTGGGATCCACACCCATCTTCTCCTGAACACACCTGGCCATGAACTTGACCTCTTCCTCCCACACTCTTTAGGAATCATAGTCAGAAAGAAGCTGTGTAGACGCTGCGAGCAGGAGGAGAAAGGGATTAACAATCATTGAGCCCCTTATGTGTCAGGTTCATTATATACATTATCTAATTTAAACCACACAACATGCCTTTGTGGGGGCGGGGAGTGCATTAGTACTACCACATTCCTGAAGGCAATGAGATTTGGGAAAGTTAAATCAGTGCCCGAGGACCCATCCCTATAAGCAGTACAGGTTTCAGCGGTTCTCAACCTGTGGGTGGCGACCCCTTTGGGGATCAAGCGACCCTTTCACAGGGGTCGCCTAAATACATCCTACATATCAGACATTTACATTACGATTCATAACTGTAGCCACATTACAGTTATGAAGTAACAACGAAAATATTGGGGGTCACCACAACATGAGGAGCTGTATTAAAGGGTCGCAGCATTAGAAAGGTTGAGAACACTGGGTCAGATTCAAACACAGGTATCAGACTCTGCCACTCATTATGGCACAGGGCCTCTCTGCTCAGCATCAGAAAGCAACGAGAAACTCACTTATTCAGGGACTCACAGTGCCTTCCAGCGTAGGGCTGTCTCATTTATAGTTGAAGAAATGGGCTCAGAGAGACTAAGTAACTTTCCCAAGGTCACACACCTGCTGCCTTTGTCAGTTGGGATTTGAGGCCAATGAGATTGGAGTTCAAGCCAGGGCTTTCAGTATTATCTCACAGCTGCAATCCAACTTGTTTTCTAGAGACTTCCCACAGTCCCAGGGAGCCTGTTCCCATGTTTCCCACTGAGTGTAGCACAGGACTGAGCCTGCCATCATGGGTGAGTAGTGGGTGCTGGGCAACCAGAATTGCTGCTGAATGTTCAGTGCTTTCCATCGTCGAAGGCGAGCTCTCAGTGCCTATTTGCTCAGAATATAGAGCGTACTAAGTCAACACTTGGAGGGACCTCTCCTAGCCACTTGGAGGGATCTCTTTACTTATTTAAACTTACTGTTTTGATCAGGTAACATTTGACATGTACAGAATAACACCTGTGTAAATTGTAATCATAACGTGGGAGCCCACCACTCTACCCGACAACTAGACCATTACAGTGGCGGCTCCTCCCATTCTTTTCTCCTGCCTTCCCCACAGAAACAACCACGGTCCTGAATTTTGTGTTTATCATTCCTTTGCTTATTTTTATAGCTTTGCCGAGTATGTTTGCATGATAGACTGCATTATTGCTCTGAGTCTTTAGACATATGGCCCTTTGACATATGACTTTGCAGTTCCTCCCATTAGAGGTGAAATAAATTTCCCTGCCCAGTGAGGTTAGGTTGGCTTGGGCCAGTGGAATGTTGTAGGCATCGATGGACGCCAGTTTTGAACTTAGGTCTTCGGTGGCATCACTTGTCTCTACTTTCTCTTCTTATATTCCTGCCTCTGTCCCAAGAATAATGTGCTCCTGGTCCCACCCGCTGAGTCAAGGAGGAATAACACTGTGTGGAGCAGACTTGGACCCAAACTGAAGTTGGAATCAAATCCAACGGAGGCCAGGCTAGATCAGCAACTCCCAGCCAGTCCACAGATACTGCAGTGAGAAAACATGAAGGTTAGTAAGCCACTGAATTTCGGAGTTGTTTCTTATGTGGCATTATTGTGGCAATAGCTGATAATATACAGTGTATCTCTAAATAGCCTGTTTGTTTTTGAGTTTTGGAAAATGACCATTAATATCACATATTGTCTACTACTTATTTTTCTTTGCCACTCAACATGGTGTTTCTGAGCTTTATCCAATGGAATATAACATAACAAATGAACTACAGCCAAAGCCCCCTTCGTTTAGGGAGGAGGAAAGGCGAAAGATCCACAGAGCTCTCGACTGGCTGGATTGTCATGGGAGCCCCAGTCTCATTTTTTCAGCAAATATTTAGTGAGCACAAGCAGAGCCTTTCCTCAGTGCTGGGACTGTGAGGTGAACTGGGATCGAAGATTCCTGCCCTGAAGGGCCTTACTTACAGGGGCCACTTCATGGAGAGAGGGCAGCGGACATCTGTGCCGCCTGTCATGTCACTGCCAGTGTCTCCTCATTGCCTCTGCCCTGCCAGCTCTTTCCCCTCATTCCATTCACCAGCTCCTGTCCCTGGAGGCTGATCGTGTAATTAAGGCAGCATGCGGGGAGGGCAGGCGGAAACCGTGGAGTGGATGACTCTCCTCGGGAAAGCTGCCCGCAGACAGAGTTCCAGGGGGAAAGGCCAAAGTAACTGGGAAACTGGGGCCCAAGGCTTGGGAGTCGGGTCTTCATTCCTGCAGGTGCCATGTGTCCACAGGGAGCAGGCAGTTGTCTGGCCAGAGTGGACAGCAGTGAGCTCAGAAGCCCCAAGGACTTGGCTCCTGGTATGACCACCGTCATCAGCAGAATGTGTTTGGGAGACAAGGAAAGAATGAGAAATGTTCCTCACCCCTGAGGACTTTGCAGCCAAATGAGAGAAGCAGTATATATATATATATATATATATATATATATATATAGAGAGAGAGAGAGAGAGAGAGAGAGAGAGAGAGAGAAGCAAGGCCTCAAACTCCTTCAACGAACACCAAACATCACAGATAGAACCAGAGCCGGGCAGACACACCTGGGCTGACGTGGACGGACGTGCAGATGCCTAGAAGTGGCTGAAACGACCAGGACCTGCTGACTGTCCATAGACAGGTGTCCTTTGTCTCCCCACAACGTTTAGTAGGTCCCATGAGAGCTGCCTTTGCTTCCAGGCTTTGGAAAAGCACAGGGAGAATCACTTCACAATAAAACTAGACCGAACACAACCGCATACTCCCTCAATGATTCAGAAAGCATTCCAGGGTGTTGCAGGGCCTCGGGGACATCATTAGGAAAATCAGTTACCATACAGGATTGGAAGAAACTGCATCCCGGTGATATGAGGTTTCATGGTGATTGGGCCCCGGATAAAGAAGTTATTTGCAGTCATGAAAGCTTAGCGATGCCTGCCAGGTAGGGAAATGGCAAAGCCAAGGAGAGCGCCTGGCGGCTCTCAGCTCCAGCGCTCGGTGTGGAAGGGGAGGGGCAGCCACAGCGAAGGGGTGATCACTGAGGGGTCTGTAGATGGGAAAGGTCTAAGGTCAGAATAGAATGGCCGTTGCTCGGGGACGGGAGAACTAAGGGATGTTTTATCTGTCTCTCTCCCTGACTCCCGTCTGAAAATCCCCGCTGCTGTGTTTGTTATTGTTGTTGCGTTTACTCCAAAGTTAATGTTTTCTAAGACAGTGATTTCTGAGCCTGCGTTTATGTGGTAGGGACTTCCCCAGCGAAGGGAAGCAATGACTGGCCTTCAGTGATGAGGGGAGGAGCCAGGAGATCAGTGACCCAGATCTTATGCACAGTGGATGCCAAGTCAGAGGGTAACAGAGTGAGTTGGAAAGAGCTGGAAGTCCTGAGGTCAAGTCCCACTTCCCAGATTCCTCACCTCCTTGGTTGTCCCATCGGTAAACAGGGGCCCAGAGGACAGTGGCTTCTGACTATGGACAATTTCCACCTTCAAGAGCCTGTGTAAAACCAAACACTTCTTAGAGAGATAGCAAGAAGAAAGGGAAAAAAGGACCAAGTTCACTTGGGGCATAGTTGAGAAAATACCCAGTGGCTCTTAGCCTATGTGGTATATATTTTCTTTTTCCCTTGTATCCATTGCTATTTTACATATGCTTTAATTTTATTTCTCCAATCAGAATACATGTTTCTTAGGAGCAAGAAAACGTGTCACATAATTCATTGAATTTCAGAAGAAATTGTATTATGAAAAAAAACATTATAAAATTAGAAATTACTTTAATCTCCATTTATTACATTAGAAAAAATATCTGTTGATATATCATTATAGATGATATCATTCATTTCTCACATCAACATTGTCATAGTGTTTCTGTGCCCATTTTGCAGATAGGAAACTGAGGTAAAGAGAGGTTAGAAGATTTGCTAAAGTTACATACGTAGTAAACAGTAAAACTGGTACTTGAATAAAAGTCCTCAAACTTAAACTTCTAGACTCGTTAGAAGTCACATGGATCGCTTTTGTATCTCATGTGGCACTCAGCACAATGCACATACGTAAGAGGTGGTCAGTCAATAATTGTGGGTCAATTACAAATTGCCCAGTGTAAAGGCTGGGGCCAGATCAAACGATTTTTTTCTCGCCCAGAAATACCCTTGGGCCCTGAGTGCCCCGGGCTGTAGGAGCCACCGCTCTGGAGGGACCGCCTGGACCTGTTGGCATTTATCCCAGTCATGTGGCTGGCCAGGCGCCTGTAGTTCCCCTTTCTCATATGAGCAGCCGGCAGACCCAGGCCAGGCCTGGAAGCCCCCTTTACAAATACATTCCAGTTTGCATTCCCCCTTGGCCAACAGACAGGGCCCTACAAACCACCCAGCAAAGCCAGCCAGGAAAAAGCCCTCACTTCTGGCCACAGGAACTTCAGCAACACGTCAGCCTGAGCCTGAGGCGCCAGCTCTGCCCACAGGACACCCGGAGGCAGTAACCCCAGCCAAGCCAGGTCGCATGGACTCACTGAATTTTATTTGCCCATCAGGGGCCTGGAGCAAAATTGAAAAGCAAACACCCTGTGCAGTTCAGTTGGTTATCTTAACCGCAAATAAGGCTGGACTTGTGTCCGGCTCACTTGTCCCAACAGCTCCGTTTGGGGATACATGTGTACGCAGCTCTCTCGAGGCCAGAGACTTGGTCCTTCTGGTGACATCAGCTCTGGATTGGGTCACTTTGGCAGCTTAGCCTCTTCCACTGACTGGGGGTAAGTGCTCCCTCTCTCCCCCAACCTACCCTTTGTCATCCTCACAGTAGCCCTGGTCTGGTTCCTCGTTCACTAGCCCAGATCTCAGCTCTGGGTGAGCCCTTGGCGCACTGACTTGCCACTGCCATGTCTAGCTTCTCAAGCACCACAGGCAACCATCGGTCTCTATTGATAACCTTCAAAGACTCCCCAGTTCTTTCGCAGCAGATTTTAACCCAGAGTCTCTCTCTTAGAGTTCTTCTAAGTGCCTCCACCAAGTCCCACCGGCTAGCTCCCATTTCTCCCAGCACACCCCTTCTGCCTTACTAGACAGAGCTCTCCATGAACCCAGCGCACAGTAGACCCAACCTGACCTCATGGCATGTGCTCAGGCGGACTTACTGGGTCACCTGTCTAATTTTTTGAGGAACTGTCACGCTGTTTCTACAAAGCAGCTTCATCATTTTACATTCCCACCCACAGTGGATGAGAGTCCATTTCTCCACATCCTCATCAACACTTGTTATTGTTTGTCTTTTTGATTGTGGCCATCCTGGTTGGTGTGAGGTGGCATCACTGTGATTTTGACTTGCATCTCTCTAACGATGTTGAGCATTCTTTCATGTGCTTATTGACCATTTGTGTAGCTTCTTTGGAGAAATGTCTATTCAAATCTTTTGTCCATTTTTTAAATTGGGTTTTCTTTTCATTATTGAGTTGTACAAATTTTAAAATTCTGGACGTAAGTCCCTTATCAGATACATGATACACAAAATTTTTCTTCCATTGTGTTTGGGTTGTCTTTTCACTTTATTGATGATGTTCTGTGCAGCACAAACATTTTTAATTTGGATGAAGTTCAACTTACGTATTTTTTCTTTTGTAATTTATGTTTTTTGATATCATATCTAAGAAACCATTGCCTAACCCAGAGGTTCACAGGGGTTGCCTAAATACATCCTGCATATCTGATATTTACATTACGATTCATAACAGTAACAACATTACAGTTATAAAGTAGCAACGAAAATAATTTTATGGTTGAGGGTCACCACAACATGAAGAACTGTATTAAAGGGTCATGGCATTAAGAAGGTTGAGAACCACTGGCCTAATCTGAGGTCATAAAGACTTAAGATTAAGCTATATTTTCTTCTTTAAGTTTTATAGTTTTAGATCGCACATTTAGATACATTTTAGTTAACTTTTTTATATGTTTTGAAGGTAAGAGTCCAAATTTATTTCTTTGTACATGGATATCCAGTTGTTTAACACCATTTGTTGAAAAGACTATTATTCCTCCCCATTTAATTGCTTTTATGCCCATTACAAAAGTCAAGTGACCAAAAATAAAAGGTTTTATTTTTAGATTCTCAATTCTATCCCATTGATTTCTATATCTATCTTTATGCCAATACTACAATCTTGATTTATAGTAAGTTTTAAAATCAGTAAGTGTGAGTCCTCCAAGTTTGGTTGTTTTCAAGATTGTTTTAGCTATTCTGGGTCCCTTGAATTTCCACATGCATTTTAAGATAAGTTTATCAGTATCTACAAAGAAGCCAGCTGAGATTTGAGCAGGGATTGTATTGACTTCGTGTATCAATTTAGAGAGTATTGCCATCTTAAGAATATTAAGTCTTCCAATCCATGAGAATGGGATATCTTTTTCCCCCCAGTTATTCAACTTTTCTTTTATTTCTTTCAGTGATATTTTATAGTTTTCAGGATACATGTCCTACAATTATTTGGTTAAATTTATCTATAAGTATTTAATTCTTTTTGATACTATTATGCATGGAATTATTTTCTTAATTTTATTTTCTGATTTTTCATTGCTAGTGTTATAGAGGTATAATTGATTTTGGCCTATTTACCTTCTATTCTACAGCCATGCTGAACTCATTTATTTGCTCTAATAGTTTTTTTTTAATAGATTCCTTAGGATTTTTTAATATACAAGATCATGTCATGTTTAAATAAAGCTAGTTTTAGTTTTCTTGTTTCAATCTTAAAGCCTTTATTTCTTTTTTCTGCCTAGTTGCCCTGGCTAGACTATTCAGTACAATGTTGACTAGAAGCGAAAAAAGCATCCTGGTCTTATTCTTGATTTTAAGGGGAAAGCAGTCTTTCACCATTAAGTTGATGTTAGCTATGGGTTTTCATAAATGTTTGTATTAGTTTGCTATGGCTGCTATAACTAATTATGACAAACTTGGTATCTTAAAGCAACACAAATGTATTATCTTCCAGTGCCAGAGGTTAGAAGTCCAATATGGGTTTCACTGGGCTAAAACCAAGGTGCCAGAGCAATGTGTTCTTTTCTGGAAACCCTGGGGGAGTTGTCCTTGCCTTTTCCAGCTCCTAAAGGCCACCCACATTCCTTGGCTCATGGCCCCTTTCCTTCATTTTCAAAGCCAACAGCATGGCATCTCTCTCACCTTCCTTCCATGGGCACATCGTCCTCTGGCTGACTACAGCAGGGAAGGGCCTCATTTTAAGGATTCAAGTGATTACACTGGTCCCATATCAAAGTCCCTAACCTGAGTCACATCTGCAAAGTCTCTTTTCTCACCTAAGGTCTATGGATTGGCATGTGGATAGCTATGAGGGGGTTGAGGGAGAGCTATTATTCCGCCCACCACATTTCACTCTCTGGTCCTCAAAATACATATATTCCATCCCAAGATCGCCAAATTCTCAACCCATTCCTTGATCAAAAAGTCCAAAAACTCACCTGTATCTCATCAATTCAAAAATGCCAAATTCTATCACCTACCTCATCACTGTAAATATGGGTGAGACTCAGTAAAATCTATCCTAGAGCATGCGGATCAGTGGAACTAGAGAAACAAGTCCTATGCTCCCAAAAGAAAGGTAAGGCAAGCCTAGATATTCTGGTTCAAAAAGGGAGGCAATGGCAAGAAAATGAGTCACTGGTCCCCAAAATATAGAAATCCAGCCAGGCAAACTCCATTGGGTTTCAAGGCCTGGCAATAATTTTCTGGGCCCTCATTTCCAGCCTCTGGGTCCATGGCTCCACACTCGGGACCTGAGGCTCCATATTCTTGAGCCATCCTTTTATTTTTTCCATGAAAAGTAGCACGTGTTTGCGGCTGGGTGGTTTTATCAGCCTGTTTCCTGCCGACAGAATTTTGAGAGTCCAACAACTTGCTTTCATTTTGTTCTCTCTTCGTTCCTTTGGGTCCAAGCTGGCAGTGTTTCTACTAATATAAAATTTATATTACACAAATATTTTATATAATATAAAAAAGAATCTGTTCTTCTCCCATCAGACAAGAGGTCTCTTTACAGATTCTTCCTAAGTAATCCCATCTCTATTTTTGGCTTCTGATGCGTTAGCTGGGGGTATCTATGTATCAGGCATGTAATCTCTAAGACCATTTTGTGTAACTGAATTCTCTAACTTTTATATTTTTCTGAGGTATTGGCAAGAGGTTGTCCAGCTCCACCCTCAATTTCCCCTCCCCCTCTAAATTCATTTCCTAGGGAGTGAATCTCTTACATTTAGAATCTTGCAATCCAGAGAAGCTGATTTTCCCAAATCATTAAGTCCTGAATCTATTTTTTTTTCTTCTTTTAAAGTTCTTGCTTCAGTTTATCCCCTTTCTCTTACATTTTACTATAAACAGCAAGAAAAACTAGGTCACACCTTCAACACTTCCCTTGGAAATTTCAGCTACATGTTGAATTTCATCATTTACCAGTCCTGCTTTCCCCATAACTGCAGGAAAAATTCTGCTAAGCTTTCTGCCACTCTGTAACAAGAACCCCCTTTCCTCCAGTTTCCAATAACGTGTTCCTCATTTCCTTCGGAGCCTTCAACAACAGCACCTTTAACACCCATATTTCTACTAACAATCTGTTCACGGTGATTTAGGTATAATCTAAGGCAATTTACGTTTTCTCTACTGTGCTTCTCATTTCCCTCTGAGTCCTCATTAGCACAGTTTTAGCATCTATATTTCTACTAACAGTCTGTTCAAGGCAGTCTAGGCTTTTTCCTCTCATGCTGCTCAACATTCTTCCAGCCCCTGCTCACTGCCCGATTTCAAAGCTACATCTGCATGTTCAGGCATTGGTTTCAGTAGCATCCCACTTCCAGGGACTAAAATTAACCTTAGTTTTCTGCTAGTATTATCATTTTATCAGGTGAAAGAAGTTCCCTTCTATTCCTAGTTTGTTTGAGTATTTTAAACATGAAAAGTATTGGATTTTATCAAGTGCTTTTTCTGTGCCTCTTGAGATGAGGGGTCTGTCAACTTTAAAAGGCTGAGTAGAGAGGAAGGAGTGAGCCTGCAGAAGGAGTGGGCAGACACAGAAAGGAAACCAAATGATGGTGGGGTTACTGAAGCCAGTAGAAGGGAGGTTTTCAAGGAGAGAGTGGTTAAGAGTATCAATACTGTCGAGAGGTAAGATAAGATGGGAACTAAAAGTACTTTTTTAAAATTATTATTGAGGTAAAATTACTACATAACATGATATAAGCTTCAGGTGTACAACAATATAAGTTGACATCTGTATACTCCACAAAGTGATCATCCCCAAGAGTCTAGTTACTGTCCTTCATCGTACAACTGACCCTATCCACCCCCTTTGCCGATTCTCCAGACCCCTCTCCACTCTGGTCACCACGGATCTGTTCTCTGTCTGTGAATGAGTTTTTGTTTTGTTTTGTTTTTTAGATTCCGCATGTGAGTGAGGTCATACGGTACTTGTCTTTCTCTGGCTGACTTATTTCACTTAGCATAGTACCCTCCGGGTGCATCCATGTTGTCACACATGGCAAGTTTCCATTGTGCTTTGTTGCTGAGTAATATTCCATTATACATGTACCCACACACCTCGTCTTTATCCACTCGTTCATCGATGGACATTTAGGTTATTTCCATATCTTGGCTATTGTAAATATGCTTCTGTGAACATAGGGGTGCATATATCTTTTTGAATTAATGTTTTTGTGTTCTTCAGATGAGTAGGCAGTATTTGAATACCTGGGTCATAGGATAATTTTCATCTTAATTTTTGAGAAATCTCCATACTGTTTTCTATAGTGGCTGCACCAATTTACATCCCCACCAATAGTGTATGAGGGTTCCCTTTTCTCCACATCCTCTCCAATATTTGTTGTGTCTTGTCTTTGTGATAACAGTCATTTTAACGGCTGTGAGGTCTTACCTCATTGTGGTTTCGGTTTGCATTTCCCTTATAGTTAAGTTGAACATCTTTTCACTACCTATTGGCCATCGTACATGCATGTCTTTTTAGAGAAATGCCTACATATTCAAGTCCTCTGGCAATTTTTTAATCATATTTGTTGTTGTTGTTGTTGAATTGGAAAAATGCTCATTTTCATTGTTCCTGTGGAGGTTGGTTATGAGCTTGGTGATAGCTGCTGTCATTGGATGAGAGGAAGCAAAAGATGGTTGAGAGTCGCTGACGTGCCCTGGATGGATATTAGGGAGTCTAGGTATAAGCTAGAGGACAGTGATTACATTGAAGTGGTTGGCAACAGAACTTACTGGGCCTCTATATAGTGGAGTTTGGATACATTTGGCTGAAGCAGGTAAGGTTAGAAGTGTGTCCTCAGTGTCTGAGATTCTAGAATAAAATTCTCAGCTTTTTTCTGGAGAAGAATGGACCTTTCCAGGCCTCCCCCTCAGACATTGGTTCCTGCCCTTTGTGAAGACACAGTGGACTCACATCTGCTCAACCCAGGAATGAAACCAAGTGTGTTATGGGAGGTTGTCTCATCTTGATAACACACCCAGGCTCGGTCCCCACAGCTGAAGATGGGCTGAAATTCCCATGTGGTATCTAGATTTTTGCTGACCCTTTAAAATGTGAAGTTTTTTTGTGGGGCAGGATGGATTCCTGGCCTCAGGCAGAGGCATCTCCAGTCGGCAGCACCGTTATCCACACTCCACGGGTCCTCTGGGCTCAGCCTCCCAACTATGTTCTTGCATGAGACCTCCCACTGGACAGATCCTGGAGATCCCAGTGTCTCCTCTACCTGGCAGCCTTGTTTGATTGAACGTTTCCCTGGGATATTTATGTGGAAACCAAAGAAAATACTCCAGGGTCGTTTTTAATAAGTGCCAATCCCTCCTAGGCTATCTGCAGCCATAAACATTTACGTCTAATATCCCAAAGAAAATGTTGATGCAGTCTGATGTGGGGGCGACAGCACACAGATTAGTCTAAACAAAAACATGAGGGTGACAGTTCGCTTTTTATTGCATGAAGCTGGGTTCACTCATTTTTGACATAAAAGTGCAATTTGCATATCCTTTCAAGTCTGTTTAGCTGCAAACACATGTGTGTTTAGGGCACAGAAATTTAAAATTTGTAAATTATTCAGAAAGTACTGCCAAATTGTAATCAAGTGGTAGGAAAAACATTCTACACTCAGTAGTTGTATGTTCCGAGGGGAACCTTTCTCAGGCTTGGGAAACATTTTTAAATACACTGGTGCTTAATCAACTCGGAAAAAACAGGGGGAGAAATGTTTACTTTGTTAGTAACAATTTAATATGGATGTTGGGTTTCTTTTTCTGTTTATTGAACATTGTGGAACGGAATGATTTTAGTATTGTGACATTAAATAAATAAGGTGCCTTCCCAGAGAAAACTAAACATTGTGATTAAGCTAAAACTGGAATTTCTAATGCTTCTCTAAAAATCATTTTAAGCCCAGAATGGTAATTACTAGAAAGCAATCCAATGTAATTTAATGTTTGTATCCTACACCTTGCAGATTGTAGCATTCAGTACATATATATTGCATCTCATCTTTGATGTCTACCTCCTCCTCATTTTCTCTTTGATTTTGTGCATCTAGCAAATGTTATTCTGCTGGGTACCTTAGAGTCCAAGGAAGTTGCTTACGGAGATGAGTATGTCCACAGGCAAGTGAGTAAACTATTCGTGTGAGAGGTGGGGTTCTGGTAGACATCGGTGGGAGTGTTGAGTGTGAACAGAGAGTAGAAGCACTTGCGTCAAGTTAGGTGGAGGAACAATGAGGCGAGGGACCACCTTCACTTCCCTGCCAGAGCTGGCGGTGGGTTGAAGCTCACTGATGCTGTACAATAATTATGGCATTTCTTCCATGGTTATAACTCTGCAATGTACACACACAGATGGATCCAACCAAATTCAGTTTTCACAAATGTCGAGCTCAGGCCACCCAAATCCCACTTCCCAGGCTTTACTGTTTGACTGACACTAATGACAACTTTGAGAAGTGGGAGCAAAGTGATGTGGGGAGAGAGATTGTTGTGGCCATTTTTGAAAATAGTCTGTTATAAATGAAAACATTCCTTGAATCAAGCCAATTTCTAAATGGGAAACCAGATTATTTAAACAGCAAACAGAAAATAGCAAATAGATTCAAAGTTCAGCAGAGTGGATTGTCAAAGATAACTGAAGATCGGGGCTGACTTCTCTCATTCATAACTCCACTCATTCACTCCTTTCAGTTATTTATGCATTCACTCATTCAAGGATCATCAAGAGAACATGGAATTGTCAAAGTACAGAGCAGGAAAAGAAGACAGAAGCCCTGCCCTTATCTTGTCTGTACTTAGGTGGATAAATATAGGGAAAATTACGTTCCAAAAAGTCCCAAAAGATCCAGAGGCAAAGTTTGACATACTAGGAAACAAAGTTTGTATGAGACCTCTGTATTCAAGTTCTTGAGCATTTAACAAAAATTTTTCTTCAGGCAAAATTTTATTGCATTTTCTATGAAGATGATTTACTGTGTGGCTACCAGTGTGTATATTTATTATGCATGGGTGTTACATACATTTTTCTGCATGTAAACATTTAATATCAACAGGAACGTTCAATGAGAAATCATATTCAACATCATTGCTTCAATTAAATTATCCAATGTTCTTTGCAACTAAGCCCTCCTTGTCCTGACACTTTTTAGGGCTCATTTTACATATGACTTAAATTAAGACCATCAGTCTACAGAGAGATTATTTGTAAGTCCTTTCAAAAGAAAAAATAAATAAAAGACCATAAAAAGGAAGAAGTAAAACTCTTTATTTGCAGGTGCTATAACTGTATATGTAGAAATTCCAAAAGATTCTATAGCAAACTATTACAATTAATAAATGGATTTAGTAAATAATAAAAAGTAGATGTATAATATTGTATTTCTATAAAAGAGCCACAAATTGGAAAATAAAAAATTTAAAACACTATAGCATTAAAATATTTAGTGGTAAATCATAAAAATATGTACAAGAGTTCTATACTGAAAACATAAATTGCTGGGAGAAATTAAAAAAGAGTTTAAAAATGATACATACATGCTCATGGATTGGATTATTTAATTCTCCCTGAACTGATATATAAATTCAATGAAGTCAAAATCTCAGAAAGTTTATAGTTGTTGAAGTCAACAAGTTGATTCTAAATCTTACAAGGAAATGCAAGGGACCTAGAGGAGCTAAAATTATCTCGAAGAACAAAACTGGAGAATTTACACTATAGATTTCAAGTCTTAAAAATATAGAAAACATAATAATTAAGAAAGAGCAGTATTAGTGACAGGATAGATAAATAGACCAATGTTCCAAAAGAAAGTACAGAAATAGACCCACCTACAAGCTCACCTGATTCACAAGGAAAGCACCAGTGCAGTTCATGGGAGAAGAAGGAGCTTTTCAGCAACTGGTGCTAAAAGTTAGGGATTCACAATGGGGGGGAAATATCTGTGCATTCCCACCTCACACATGGCACAGAAATTAACTTGAGGTGGGTCATAGATATAAATATTAAAGGTAAAATTTCAGTAAGGTTTCTAAAAGCAAACATAAGAGAATAACTTCATGGCCTTGGGGTAAGAAATTATTTCTTAAACAGAACATAAGAAGGTAGTAGCCCTAAATGAAAAATAACTATTAACTGAGCTTGACTAAAATTAAAGACTTCTGTTCATCAGTGGAAATTTTTAAGAGAATATGAAGTCAAGCCCCAGACAAATACCTTTGAACAGATGGAACAAAGGACTTATATCTGGACTATATGAAAAACTCCTACAAATCAGTAAGAAAAGCCCACTTTCCAGACACATGCAATTTCTGATTTAAATATTAATTCATACCTAACCTGTCTCAAGAGTAAGAAATGATATCCACAGGGAGCAGAAGATGGACAAAGAAAGTTAAAAGCAGAGCAGTAAAAGGGAGTTAGAAAACAAAAGACCTATAATGTTATTAGAACCAGGGATATGCCCAAGGCACTCAGGTTTTAAGAGAGATGCTTAACCTATTTGTACTTATGTAGTTACTAGAGGCCCAATGCACAAAATGTGTGAAGAGTAGGCCTTCCTTCCCACCGGCTTCCCTCTGGCACCCGGGACCCAGGCTGACTTCCCTCTGGCCGCCCGCAGGCACCCAAGACCGGCTTCGTCCAGAAGGATGTCCGGTCTAATTAGCATTTTACGCTTTTATTATTATAGATTGACAAGTAATTTATATTAGGTTATATCTACTACCTTGCTATTTGTTTTCTGTTTGTCCCATTTTGGTTCATTTTTCTCTCTATTTCTGACTTTTTGGGACATTATTTTTTAGCATTTCATTTTAACTCCATTTTGGTTACACCTCTTTGTTTCATTTTTGCTTCCTACTCTAGGAATTGCTATATGCAATTTGTACTTTCTACAGACTACAGTTTATTAATATTATGCTACCACTTATGTTGTGAAAAACTGTACAAGAAACTTCCATTTAGCGCCTCTTGAGCTCTTAACCTTGCACCATTATGTTCATATTCCACTTTTACACGTATTATAAATCCCATGACATATTATTATTGTTTATTTTGCTTTAAACTGTCAGTTGAACCCTAAAGAGTAAAGCGGGGGAGTAGTTTTTTATTTCCCCACATGCCTGCCACTGCCAGCACTCTGCATTTCTTCCTTTCCTATCTGGTCTTGCTTCCACTCAGTCTGAAGAACTTCCTCTAGCACTTCTTATAGTGAGGGTCTGCTGGCCATAGATTCTCTCAATTTTTGCTCCTCTGCAAATATCTTTATTTCACCTTAATTTTTTAACTATAATTTCATTGGCTCTATAACTCAAGGTTAAAGGTTTGTTCTCTTGACACCTTAGAGATGTTGTTTCATTGTCTTCTGGCCTGCATTGTTTCTATTCTAAAATCATAATTCATATTCATGTTACTGTGTATGCAATCTTTCTTTGTTTCCCTACTTTCTCTTAATATTTCTCTGCATCTTTCTGAGCAGTTTGACCATGATGTGTCTAAGTGTGTATGTTTATCTTATATGACCTTTGTTAAAGTTTTTGGATCTACATATTGACTTTTTTTAAGTCAAATTTGAGAAATATTTGGCCATTGGCTTCTTAAAACATTTTCTTTTCCAATTACATGTATGTTAGACTATTTGATATGATTCCATATGTCACTAACAGTTTGTTCATTTTTAAAAATGCATTTTTAATGTATTATTATTGATTTCAGAAAGGAAAGGAAAAAGAAAGAGAGACAGAAACATCAATGATGAGAGAGAAGCATTGATCGGCTGCCTCCTGCATGCTCCCTACTGAAGGTCGAGCCTGAAACTGAGGCATGTGCCCTGACCAGGAATCTTGACCTCCTGGTTCATGGGACAACACTCAACTACTGAGCCACACCAGCCAGGCAAGTTAAATAAGCATATTAAAAATTTAAGAGCAACTACTGAAAAATAAAACGTGTAATTTCAAACTAATTGAGGAAACCAAGGGAGGAATATAGAAAACTCAATCAATGCATTAGAGTAAAAGGTTGGAGAAAGAAAGAATAAAAGTAAGAAGTATAGTAAATAAAAATAATATGTCAGGGGTAAAGTCCCACTATATCAATGATCATGGTTACTATAAATGAATAAAACTTTCCTACTATGGTACAAGAAATATTAGAATGGATAAAAGGCCAAAATCTAGATATATACTGTTTACAAGAGGCATGCCTAAAATAAAAAAAACACAGAAAGATTAAAATTAAGAAATAAAAAAATAGAAAAAATATATATTATACAAATACTAATGAAAAGAAAACTGGCTTATAGGTAGTAGTAAGAATTACTTAACAATAAAGAGAGTAATCCACCAAGAAAACATACCTATTATAAATCACTATAAATAGTAATTGTAGCTCTAGCTGGTTTTGCTCAGTGAGTAGAGTGTTGGCCTAGGGACTAATGGGTCCTGGGTTCAATTCCAGTCAAGGGCACATACCTGGGTTGCAGGCTGATCCCCAGTGGGGGATGTGCAGGAGGCAGCCTCTCAATGATTCTCTCTCATCATTGATGTTCCTATCTCTCTCTCCTTCTCCCTTCCTCTCTGAAATCAATAAAAATATATTTTTAAAAAATAGTAATTGTTAAACTCTCTAGAAAATAATTTGTTAATACGTATCAAAGACCTTAAAAATAACTTTTAAATCTTAAAACTCCATTTCTTAGAATTTATCCTAAAGAAATAGTTGTATGGATGAGCAAAAATAAATATAAACAATATAAAAATAAATATAAACAATATAAAAAATATATATTAGTTAGAACTAGGGGCTCTGGCATCTGGGCTCAAATCGGTCTGTATCTTACTTTTGTGTTTGTAGCACTGGGAGAATAATAATAATAACACCTACTACACAGAGATGTTGTAAATATTAAATGAGGAAACACACATAATGTGCTTAACAGAGTAGAAGGCTCATAATGATAAACATGATTATTTAATACTAGGGGCCTGGTGCACGAAATTCGTGCATGGGGATAGGGGGTAGGGGGGATGGTCCTTCAGCCCAACCTGCACCCTCTCCAATATGGAGTTCTTGGGGACTCTCACAATCCAGGACCTCTGGTTCTTAACCGCTAACCTGCCTGCCTGCCCTAACCACTCTGCCTGCCTGCCTGCCTGCCTGATCCCCCTAACTGCCCTCCCCTATGGGCCTGGTCACCCCTATTAACTTTCTTTTTTAATCTTATCTCCTTCACACACAATTGTATTTGACTTCCTTATTGGCTTCTTCCTCTCACACAATTTTTCTCCTTTATGTAACACTTTTCCTACTGACTCATCATTTATAAACTTTTCTTTCCTCCTTATTTCCTACTTCTGTTCCATCATCATTCTTCCTATTTTTCT